>PVJH01030468.1:0-13629 GCA_004026705.1 Nesogale talazaci
TTCAAAAAGTTCTCAGCAAACATTCCATTATCTTTAATGCCCTTTTCTCAGAGACAGTTTGACGCTCCCTCGCCCGTGGCAACTAGAAGGTATTCCAGAGGGAGGAGTGCTCGGATCCCCTTCCAAGGCCTGGCATGAGCCAAGAGCTCTGGGTGAAGAAATCCAGCAAAGAGCCCACTTGGACAGGAGTCCTGCAGTTTGCAGGCATTCCCCTCTACAGTGGGGAGCCAGCCAGGTTTGGGGGTACCCCAGGGGCTCTCCTTCAGGACAGGTGTGGTACACAGGTGGAGCTGTCAATGCAAGGTGCTCAGGAGGTTGAGAGGTTGAAAGCTGACTCTAGAGATGACTCAGAGAGAGTGGGGCCAATCTGGAGGCCCGCTGCTGTCCCTGAGATCTGACGCTCCTGACTCCAGACCTGTCTCATCGGACCAAAAACCAAAGCAGACTGGTTTCGTGTGCTCGTGGCAGTGAGACAAGGCACTGTGGTTGTTTGGGGGTGTTTGCCTTGGATCTTGGTGGGGGGGGGTTCGGACACTGTTGCATGCAGTATCTCATCTTGAAAGTTTGGGTCAAATTGAACCATAATGGTGGTTCTAAACCTGAGTTGTTTAACTGGAGGAATTTTATAAAATTCCTAGACCACTCATCTTCTTGGGAGGTAGGTTCTGGGCATCAATACTTCCTAGAAACACATGCCCTGCTGCGGGGAGAGCCATGGGTCTACAGGGCCCAGCGGTCTGGGATGCCAGAACTCCAAGGCAGAGCTCATTGCCTTTGCCGGTCCCCACAAGAACAACTAGAAAGAACACCGATGTTCCCTTGGGCTTTATGAATTTCCCATCTCTGGGAAAGTGGACTGTGCCAAATTCACAACCCTAAAGGCCTTTAGGGGACAGCCAGGTGAGAAAGAGACCAAGTGCCAAGGGAGTCCCTAGGGTTGAGCGCTGGCGGGTGACCTCTATCAACCCCTTTCTCTTTTCTGGTGAAAAGACTGTTAGATATGGAGGGGGGTATTTCACCAAGCCTGGCCAGGATGTGGCTTTGACGACTAAGGAGCCTCTGACACAAGCCATGGCATTTTCCACGGCCCCTCATGCAAGTGCAAGTGGGAACCCTGAGTAAGGGAGACAGAAGAGGAATCAATGTGTTTGAGTGGTGGTGCTGGAGAGAAGAACACTGACCAAGCCCGGGGCTGTAACATGGACAAGCCCACGGGTCTCGAAAGAAGTCCAGCCAGAGCGCTCCTCAGAGGCCAGGATGGCGAGACTGCATCTTACATACTCTGGACATGGAGTCAGGAGAGGCCAGTCCCAGGAGAGGGACATCATGCTTTGCAAAGGGCCCTTAAGGAGATGGACTGCAGCAATGGGCTCAGGCCCATGGGAACACCTGGGAGGACGGTGCAGGACTGGGCACAGTTTCTTTTCCTAGCCGTTAACAGGTCGCTCCAGGCTAACAAACCCCACAGCACCTATCATCAAGAGCCAGATCCCCCCCGGGGCACCTCAGGAGGCCTGCCTGATGATGCCCTGCTTCCGGAAGGCCACAGCTTGCAAGCTCCATGCAGCAGATCTCGGTGGGCATGGGGTGGCCATGAATTAGAATCCCCTGGGCGGCACTGAGAACCGCCACCTGCCCGGGCCCCAGCTGCAATGCTGCAGGACTCCCCAGAGCACCGCTAGGCAGCAGGGGCCCCTGGCGGCCCCTTGCTCACGAGGAAGCAGACTGCCTCCATGGGCAGTGGGGCGGGCACACCCATCTCTGCTCAGCTGTACATCCTGCAGCCAGGCCTATGCCCTCTGCGCTCTCCACCCCCTGGGCAAGCTGTGAGTCTGCCCGGGACTCCCCGATCATCGTGGGGCAGCCCCGTGGGGACAACAGTATGGAATCATGCTGCCCGCTCTCCCAAGGCGTTACCTTGGGCGTCTGTGAGGTTTGTTCAAAACGAGCCTTAGCCTACTTCATCTCCCGGGACACCCGGATGTTGCAGAAAACAGGGTCAGGCCGGTGCCTGGATCGGGGCTGGCTGCCCACGTGAGAGAGTCGCTGGCCTGAAAACTGCTGTAGCGTCCGCAAAGCCCACCTCGGACCTCTTTGGGAAGTCTGACCTGGGGTATGTGGGGTGTGTGTGGATCAGTGTGGAATCGGGAGTTTTGGGGCACCTCCTCAGGGATGATCTGGGATTTGATGCCCGCCCTCTGTAACACGGAATAGAAGCCTGCTCTGAGGGGACGAGAGACCGTGGCAAGCTGCTCTACAGTCGGCTGGCTGGTGTGGTGCTGCCATGGTTGAGAGCGGGGCTGCCCACCAAAAGGTCTGTGGCTCAGATCCTCTGTGGGAGAAAGCTTCAGCATGGGAAAGCTTCTGGGAAAATGACAGCCTTGCCCACCCTAACGGGGGTGGAGGTGGGAGGGGCTCCCCCCAGGGGATGCTGTTGCGTTGCCATCGACTCCATGCAATGTGTGTGTGTTCTTAGTTTCTAGTGAGGGATCACGGCGTCATCACCATTAACTACATTTCCTTACGTGACCTTCTAAACCAGGGTTATAAAGACTCAGGGAGTTGGAGAAGTTTCCAGTGCAAACGGGCCACATGGTAGCCATACCATCTAGGACACAAGTGGGTAGCCCACACTGGATTGGGCAATGCAGAATCAGCTGGGGAGTTGCTAAAGAACAGGTTTGGGAGAAGGTTCGGGAAGTCGGGTCGGAGTGGGGGGCATGCCACCCGAGCGTTCTTTGCTCGTTTCTGCTCCCCAGGGTTATTGTGATGTGCGGCCCGCCCACATGGCTGCCCCACATGCAAAGCCTTGGCTGACTCACCCAGGCCCGGCTTGCCCGTGTAGAGCTTCTCGTAGAGGAAGGAGTGGTCTCGGAAGCTCTGTACCGTGTTCCCCAGGGCTATGATGGAGACCATGACCAGCCAGCTGCGCAGCACGTTCAGGAAGCGGCCCATGGCGCGCGCTGCCTGGGGGGACAGAGGTGAGGGGACAGGAGACCAGGGTCCGTTGACTTCAAGGTGAAGTGCTTCAAGGTGAAGTGCTCTCAGCTCTGGGCAGGCTGGGCAGCCATCCCTCAATTGGTCTCTAAGTCCACGGGGCAACTGCACAGCCCACCCCCGTCCCCGCTTTCCGCTGGGCCCCAACCCGCCTTCCCCTGCTTCACAGCCTCGATGGACTGTCTGCGAGAATCACGCAACCTCACACCAATGAGTGCTGACCTTGACCCAGAGCCATAAGCGCTAAGGAATCTCAGGGGTGGGAAGGACAGACTCGAGGGACCAATGGAGATGAAGAAATGCAAGGAGATGGAGTTGTGTAGAAACCGGTCCCAACATGCTGTCGCCCCAAATGTCGACCTTGCAATACAAAGTCAGTTGTCCTAATTGACTTGTTCGTTTTGAGTCTGGCACACTGACTTTTGTCCATGCAGTTTCTCCAAAGCAATGCCCCAAACCAGAGCTCTCCTTGGCTGGAATCCTTCCTCTTACAGGATGACTTCTACCCTAGCTACTCAGGCCAGTGCTCTGGAAGGCAAGTGACGCAACAGATACCTCCTGGCTATTGGTGACAGGTCAGTGTCCTCGGTGTTTTTCTCCACTCCGGTTCTCCTGCACATTGGCATAGTCCACTGTTATAAAGGAACGAGCCGCTGCAACTTGAAAACTAGGGGGAGCAAATCAGCTACCACGAGGTCAGTTCACACAAGAATGGATGATCGCTAACTGTTAGGGGACACTTGCTATGTGCCGGCTCTGTGTCCAGGACCTAGCATAAGCTCTTTCATGTCATCCTTGCATTGACGTCAGAGAGCATCATTAGTATTCCCGTTTTACAGTCAGGTAGGCACAGAAAGGCTGAGAGAGAAGCCTGAGGTCACACAGCATAGATGACAGAGTTCAGATACAAAGTATCATTTGTCAGACTCATTTTGCAATACTGCCCCACTCGGGGAGGATATTTTGCTCACATTTCCATTTGTGAGGAAGATCCTATCTGTATCTATCTATAGCAGTGGTTCTCACTTCCTAATGCTGAAACCCTTTAATACAGTTCCTCATGTTGTAATCACCACCCCCACCATAAAATTATTTTCCTTGCTACTTTTTCTACTGTCTTTTTTCTACTGTGAAAGAGTCATCTGACCCCCAAAGGGGTCACGACCCACAAATTGAGAACTGCTGATCTATAGGCTGTGTACAAAATATGGTTAAGGGTCACATTTCTATCGATACATTGTGTACAAAATGCAGTTAGGGGTCACACCTATCTATAGGCGATGCACAAACTACAGTAAGGGGTGTTGTTATATACATATACTTGAGGTTGTATCAATGCTTGCTGAGCAGGGGTTTCAATTACTTTAATCCTTTCAGGACTGAATTAGTTTCTGCTTTGATTTTTCTGCTGATAGGTTGGGGTTGGGGTTGACGACTGAGGCAGTTTCCTATGAAAACAGAGAGGCTAAAAGACAATGGTGGGTGCTTTATGTGCAGCTCCCAAAAGCTGGTGGGAAAACGAAGTTAAGAGCTTCTGGGTTTCTTTTCACCATGAACTTTTTGAAACCCCTTGTGTATGTCCCCTCAGTCACAAAAGGGTTCAGTCAAGCCCCTAGGGGTAATGAATCTAACAAAGGAGCAGTCAGCTTGATGTCCTGGCTTATCTGCTCACAGGCTAACTTGCTGGCTTGAAGTGCCATAAACCCTGGGGCTTCCTTTGTCCCTCTGGCTGTAGAAGTTTCAGCATAGTCTTCCCCTACCTAGCTGCCAGACAGAACAATTCTACAATGGCTCAAGACTGTGAAACACACACACAAGGAAGGGTGGGGAGGAGAGGGGGACTGACGAGTCCCTCAGAGAGAGGTGAATCACAGTGGTGGACTTTCTTGGATTTCAGAGAGAAGGGGACTCTAAGAGGCCATCACAGGGTTACAGCAGGGCAGCAATCTTATTAGCCTCCTGACTTTTCCTTCTGGAGACTCAGGTTCTGTCCTCTCAGGGTCAGGAAAAGCTGCACAAATGCGGTCCTTTCTGGCTGAGTGAACGTGTCCCACTTCCCAGGAGCTCTGAGAAATCCTCACAAATAGCTGGCGAGGGAGGAGCCTGGGCACACTTTCAATGGATCTAACAAGCCCTCAGAGGATGTCCCTGTAGCTTCGACGCCTTCTAAACTCTTGGTAGTGTATCGGTTATGAGTTGTGCTGCAAACTACAAGGTCGGCAGTTTGAAACTACTCTCTGCTCTGTGGGAAAAAGAGGAGGCTTTCTACCCCCACGAAGAGTTGAAGAGCTACAGTCTGGGAAACCTGTAAGCAGTTTTACTCTGCCCTTCAGTGGCTATGAGTCTCAATGGCCACAGGGCAGTCAGCCAAGGTAAACTATCCAAATAGTATCATGTAAAAGTCTGCGGCTAATGGCTGCCTTTTAGTGTTGAAGAACAAAATGTTACTTGGAGGATTAAGGTGGGCCTGGCCCAAGCCATATTTTTAATGGCGTCACAGACATGAACAGCGAATAATAAGACCTGAGAAAAAGCAGTGCATTTGAACTATGGTACCATGGACCACCAGAAACACAAACACATCTCTTTTGGAAGGAGTATATAGCCAGATGCGTCTTAAAATCAAGGAGGGACTTAGTCTCATGTACTTTTGACATGTCACCAGGAGAGATCAGTCCTTGCCAAAGGACATCATGCTGGGTGCAGTAGAGGGGCAGTGAAAAAGGGGAAGACCCGAGATGGACTGGCATGATGGACTGGCATGGTGGCTACAACAATGGTGTGAAATAATGACTGGGATGGTACAGGACCAGACAGAGCCTCTGAGAGCTGACACTGACCCCACTACCCCTAACAGCAACAAAGCTAGCTAACCTTTGGGCTGTAAAGTTTAGAGACTGTATGACCCTGGGCACCTCAGGTACACTTTTTAGCCTCGGAAAATGAAGAGATCTCCTTCAAGGGTTATTATGAGAATGACACAGAAAAGTGAAGGTTCCTTGCACAATATTAAGCTCGGGGTGTCTGCCTGTTCGTTCCTTTATCCACGCATTCGTTCTTTGAACCTACTGAGCCTTCTCCATCCTCGTTTCTTCCCCTTCTTGTCTCTATCGAGCCCTCTTTCTCCAACATGTTGCCTCCCCAGGGATCTTCCTTCCACCCCGCGCTCATTTTCTCTGGATCCTTTCAAATACATGCCTATCCTCCCTCTTCTCACCCCAGACCTCGTTACCTGGAGGCTGGGCTCCCAGCACAGCAACAGCAGCAGCAGCAGCGGCGGCGGCGGCGGCGGCGGCTAAGAAGCTCCACCAGGACACCTCCAGCCCGGAGTCCACCTGGCCCATCTGTCCCCGCCCCCACCCTCGGGCCGGCCCCAGGATTGGGCCCTTTCCATCAGTCTCCGCTTTGATTGGCTCTGTCACCCTTGTTCCGAGCAGGAGATGGGGAGTGAACCCCTTTATGCCAATCAGCGGTGGCCGCCGTCCAAGCCTCACCCCGGGAACGCTGCTCACGCAGGGAATTCTGCCGCTGAGAGCGGCGTACGGAGTCGGGGTCTGGAGCCCAGCCTGCAGGGGCGGCGAGGGGGGCGCGAGATAAGAGCGTGGGGCACAAACAGAAGCCAACCCCCTCGCTCTGCCCCCTGGAGGGCGGGGCTCTGCGGCCGCGCGGCGCGCCGGTGACGACGTTCGCCGGCGACCGGAGCCGAGCGTGGTCCGCGCCGCCTGGCGGGCGCCTGCGCAGTGGGCCCGAGCGGGCGGTTGCTTTTGGTTGTTGTAGTAACGGGGGAAGCAGCCGTCGGCGGCGGCGGCGAGCCCGGCCGGGAAGGAGGAGGAGGTAGGCGCAGAGCGCGGTCCCGCCTGCCCGCCCAGAGCCATGGGAAGATGAGCCAGGTAAACGCCTGCGCCGGCGCGCTCTCGGCCCGGGGGAGGTGCGCTCCCGGGGCTTGGCGGGCGCCTGGGCGGCACTTCCCTCTGAGAGCCGGGAGCGGCCGCCGGCTTCCGGGCGCGCCGGGCTGAGTCGCTGCGGCGGAGGCTCGCCGGTCCTCCCCGGGAGGGCTCCTGCGGGCTTTTCCTGGGCTTGGGGGTGAGCCGCAGGCAGACGGCAGGATTTAAGCCCTATGGGACGAGGGCGTTCCTTAGGCAAATGCCCTTAATCGCTTTGCGATCCCTCTGCAGCCAGGCAAGGATGGAGCCTTTCCTGCGCGAAGGCTTTAACTTAAAGGAGTTCCCGAGATTTGGGGGAAAGATTCAGAACTCGCCTGGGAATTTTCCCCTAGGACGCCTCTTCCCCTAGGAGAGGCTGTTCAATATCGTCCATTCCGCTGAACATCTGCAGTCCACCGCCGGGGTGGTTAACCCCCCCTCCCCCCCATCTTCTGTACACATGACTGCAGAGGGCAAAAAGGCTTGGCGGGGTTGATATCAGATGGTTATCTTTGAGTAATGGGATTTTGCTCACGTAAAATATTTGTTCTCATTTTCCTTAACCCAAGTTTTCGTTCCTTCTTCCAGCCCCTAGGCGTCCCTCCTGCCCCCCATCCCCCGCCCCCCAAAGGACATGTAATACTTTCCTCTTTGGGAAAAATCATTTAATTTAAAACGGAAGTGGTGGAAAAATCCTAATTTCAATGCCTTCTTTGAGACTCAGCTTAAAATGTGTAAGCCAGTGATTCTCAACCTTCCTAATGCCACCGCCCGTTCAGACAGTTCCTCATGTTGTGGTGACTCCCCCCCCCCCACCTTAAAATGATTTCTGTTGCTACTTCATCACTGTAGTTTTGCTACTGTTATGAATCGTGTGGGTGACCCCTGTGAAAGGGTCAGTTGTTCGACCCTCAAAGGGGTCGCCATCCAGAGTTTGAGAACTGCTGGTGTAAGGGATAGAATCATTTTTAAGAGGGGAAGGGCAGTGTGACCCCCCACCCCCCCAGCTCTTTATAAGGCTCTTCATTGAAGAGACTCTTAATCTTATGGTTCATTTGCTGGATTCACAAAGGCAGAAGGGGCGATATTATTCCTGTGACTCGGTTCTGAATATCAGGGCAGTTTGCACGCATGCTTGCCAGAGTCTACAATGTTTGTAAAGGTCATCCCCCTTGAGCCTTTGCTTTTATTTATTTTTATTTTTTAATTTTATTTGTTTTTTGGGGGGGGCATCACTGCCCTCTGGTGGGAGTAAGAGGCCCAGTCTTGCTCTTGGAGAGCTGCTGCTGGATTTGAACCACCAAGCCAGGGGGCCGCAGCCCCACACTCAACCACTACGCCACCGGGGCTCAGCCCCTTTGCTTTTATTTTTAACCCAGATTTTAGACAATCAGCCACTTACCTCAGACTTCCCAAAAAAGCGAAGCCAGCCTATCCGTTGGGTGCATCTTTGATTTAGTACATAAAAATAAAAAAGCAGCTGGCACTCTGCAGCTTTTCATGCCCCTCGAGCACTGAGCCTCCGTTTGCAAAGCTCTTGATTGTTTGCAGCATGTGGGAGGTGCAGTCTCGGAACCCTGCAGGGGCCGTTCTACTCCGCCCCATGGGGTCTCTAGAAGTTGGTCAGATTTGACTGGAGATCTGTGAGTGCCAGGTGGTAAACTGGTAAAAGGTGGGGGCATCATTAGATATCAGTGCACTCCCCTTACTTAGAAGATAGCCATCATCCACACGCAGACCCCTACGTGGTGTTTTAGGTCAGTTGGTTTTCTTGCAGGAATCTGTGCCACCCAAACTGTTGGACCTAGAGAATCCCCAAGGAAAGGTCTCTGAGGCCCCCTTCTGCTGACTGCATGACAAACCCCAAAGGAAATGCCCGTTGTGATGGCCCGGGACCTGGAGGAGACAGCATCATCCTCAGAGGACGAGGAGGTGGTAAACCACGAGTAAGTAGCCGCGGTTGGACTCCCCAACTCTCCTGTCCAGCACCCTGCCTGTGCTGTCGTTTGACTCCGCTCTGACCTTCTGTCCGTGGATCTTACTCAAGATCTGATTGGTTCTCTGTCAGCTATCAGAAGCAGACGTGGCTGTTTCTGGGCTCATGAGTGAACCAGGCTTTGCCCGGGTGGGGCCGTGGCGTATGTGTTGGGCTGCTCGCCCCATGGTCAGCATTTCAAACCCATCCAGCTGTCCTCCAGGAGAAAGGGCCTGCTGATCTGCTTCCTTAAACATTTACTGCCTTGGAATCTTGCCTCTCCCCCACCCCCACCCCCCATCATCTGAGGTTCTACCATTCTACTCGGCCTTAGAGGCTCACTTTGAGTCTGCAGTGACTCCATGGAAGTGAAGGTTTAAAAAAAAATTTTTTTTTGCCGTTATGTTTTTGATAGTTGCCGTGAAGTCAATTTCAGCTCCTGGCTCCATGTGTGACAGAGTGGAATTCTCCATCTGGTTTTCTGGACTGTCCTCTGAAAGGAAGCAGATCTGCAGTCCCTTTGTCCCACAGCCGGATGGGTTTGAACTGTCAGTAAACCCAGTGCGCCATCTTGGGAGCGTAAACATATATGAGTAGCTGCTCTTGTCAAACGCTCCATCAGAGTCTCCAAATTCCAGGACATTTAGTTGTGTCATGCCCAATTTTTCAAAAGCCTTTCTAGTGATAGAACGATGCGACACCAAGAGGTCAGACAGTTGACCAGGGCCTGGTGGAGAAGGACAGTGTGATCCTGTTGCCTAAGCTGTGTTTATTGGATCGCCTTGCTTCCAGGATTCTTTTTAGTTCAGAGTAAATGTCTGGATCTTTGGGTCAGCATGATTAAAGTGGATAGTGAAAAGTACACCTGTCATAGAGGGGAAGGGCTGTGATTATACCATGTCTTCTTCAATTGAACAGGTAACTATTGCCACTTCATCAGACTTAGTCTTACAAATGTCAAGAAACTTCTTTGATAAGTGATAGATGGAGATTCAGACCAAGTTTTCCTGGTTTCTTTTAACCCCTTGCTCTCTATATTTAAGTTAAAAAATTTTTTTTAAAGATCACTTTTACTGGGGGCTCTTACAACTCTTGTTGCAATCCATACATCAGTTGTTTTTTGTGTGGGGGCCATCACTACCCTCCGGTGGTGGGAGTAGGAGGCCCAGCCCCACTGCTGGAATTGAACCTCCGTCCCAGTGGGCCGCAGTCCCGCGCACAACCACGACGCCACCGGGGCTCAGCCCCATACATCAGTTGTTTCAGACATATTTTTACATATATTGTCATTGTTCTTTTCTAGATACTTACTTTTTCTCCTGCCCTTGGGATCAGCTCCTCTCACCCCCACCACCCCCGACTTGGCTATCTTTTTGATTGTCACTGAGATTCTAGCTCATGTTAACATTAGTTTTTTTAAGGTTCTCCATGAATCCCCCTTAGACTAGTGTGCTATCTAGCCTGAAAACTGGAGGTCATATTTCCAAGTCAATTCTGCCTGGATATATACTGCCAGGATCACTTTGCACGCTATAAAGTACCATGCAAATCTAAGGCATTATTCTTAATGATTTCACTCTTGAATTTTAAGGGGGCTGCTTATTACAAGGTAAGAGATCCGTTTTTATTTTAAGATGAAAAAAACAATGAAACGTTAGGAGAGTTTTTGGGAAAGAACTTAGGTCATAGATAATATTATTCTTAGGTCATAGATAATAATAGAAATTTGACACTTTATTTGGGTCATTCTCATTCACGATAATTAAGTGGACGATTCCCTCTGGGCCCATTGCCTCCCTGTGACTTCTTTCTGTGTGCTGCCTGCTACTCATTTCATAAAAAATTTTAACCTCTTCCGCAAGTGTCAGTTTTTCCATTTTCCAGACAGTTTTTTTTTTTTTTAAGTATTATTCCCTGGCCATGTCTTTATTAGTGGCCTGAGAGGTACGGCCTGCCAAGCATCACGCTGAAGTCCACAAGGTTGCCATTTGGATATGGAAAACCATTCCACTCTCGGCCGTTTCAGACGGCCCTTCCAGCCTGACCTGACAGCAGGTGCTCAACACATGCTCAACGAACAAGTGGGTGAAATAAAGCTCTTGCCTGAGTTCACATTGCACCGGGGAGTGGGAAGCCGCCTTTTCCTCTCACCTGGCTAGGTGCCATTGAGTTTGCCCCCAGTCGTGACCCTGTATGTCACAGCGTGAGACCCTGCCTGGCCCCACACCACCCTCACAATGAATGCGAGGCAACAGCCCATCGCTGCCGCCGCTGCAGCCACCGGGCTGGTCCGTCGCTTGGAAGCTCTTCTTTTTTTTCAGTGACTCCCCCCTCTGGATTAAGCACCATGGCCTTCGCCAGGTCGGTCACTCCGGGATCACGTGTCAGAAGTACATGCATCAGAACCTCGCCATCCTCGCTGCAAAAAACATTCTGGCAGTGCTTTTACATTGCCACGGAGCCTTGAAGACAGCCCATTTTCAAAGTGCTTAGAAGTATATTTTATTACAAAAGACACCAATTACATTTAAGTGCAGTGATCAAAATGTTTTCAGAAAATCAATTTGATACAGCTAAGATGTGCTTTTAAAAAATAAGTTTTATCAAAAAAATTTTTTTGGAAAGTTGCATTTTATTCCTTAAAGACCACACAGCACGAAGGGATTTTACTTAAATTTGCAGGCTGTTAGTTTATGACAGAGGTTCCCAAACTTATGTGGTCTACTGTCCTCTTAAAAAAAAATTCCTCATGACCTCCCTAGCAATGAAAACTTTTTGTACTCCAGCCCAGAATCCAGGGTAAAGTGTAGGTATCTGCTCTTTCAATGCCCTTCGATCATTCCACACACCACCGGGCCACGGTGGCGCCCACTTTGGGAAACTCTGGTTTATGACGTGATCCTTCATTAACCAGCTATTACTGCTGGGTCATCGTGGGAGCAGCTTAGATGTTTGGACCTCCATTTAGTGGCTGACTGGTTATTAGAGGGAGACTTGCTCAGTTCCTTGACCAGCCTCATCCCACGCGTGTCTAGGCAGGGAGGTGGGATCACATGTGATCCTGGAAGGCCGCTCGCTCGAAGCTCTAGGGCTCAGTTTTGGTTGACTGGGACGTCCGCTCACTGCCATAACGTGGAAGTTGTGATCCATCCAAGTCATCACTTGAGGTGTCTGCAACCACTGTGAGAGGATCTAAGACTCTCTGTTCCTTCAGCGAGAATCAGAGGCACAGAAGAGCCTAATCTTCCTGTGATTTCTTGCCTGCAGTTGTAATTGTGAAATGCTAACTTCCCAGTGAAAGCTAGTGGGAGTAAAGGTGGCGTTTCTTTCCGGCCCAAATCGGGGCCCTTTTGCTCATCTTCCTTTCAGCCTCCTGTGCACCCTCGCCCGCATCAGCGCGCGCATGCGCATCCTGTTGACAATATATGCACAACAGCACATAGTATCATTCCATTTTTTTCAGTGGCATTGGACACATTCCTCAAATTGTACAGCCTTGTTTTCTCCCCCATTAACAAGTTCACTGTTCCTTATGATTCCTATGTAACCTTTCTGGTTTCCTGGAGTTGGTTTTTGGCTGTTAATTTTGTCCCTGTAGCTCATGTCTGTAAGACCTTTGTTTTTAATCATCTTATTGGGGACTCTATAACAATAAGAGTATAACAACCCATATTTAAATTGGGTCAAGCACATTTGTACATATGTTGCCATCATCCTTTCCAAAATATTCTCTTTCTACTTTGCCGTTGGTATCAGCTCCTCTAAGACCCTTGTTCTAAAGGCTGGAAATCCTAACTCAATCTTATTTACACCTGGGACAGCAGGCTTACATCTGTTACACTTTAGAAATGAGCAGGCCCTCAGTCATGAAGGATGTGGTTGGATTCCTAGGTGTATATCCACAGATGGCTTTTTGTTTTGCCCAGCTGAACTGTATTAAGGTATTAATGCTTTGTAATCCTGGACTTAGGGCAATCCCTATTTTGCATCGTATTATCTCAAGCAGTAAAGATAAAGGAACCATTTTGCATATTCTCCTTTGGAGATCCCCAAAGACAAATCTTGCTGTGGATACTTTCATGTAAAAGGTGATTAAATGTTTTCATTTAAAACTGTACTCTGGTTGGTTCTGGCTGGGTGACACCGTGGACAGAGTAGAAGTACGACATAGTCAAAGCTGTAATTCATCATGAGAGCAGACAGCCTGGCCTTTTCCCCTTGGAGTGACTAGTGGATTTGAACTGCGGATCTGGCTTGAGCACCAGGGCTCCTTTAACATCTCCTTTAGTCATGGGGGGGGGGGGGGGGGGGGGGGGTGCGGGGGAGGTGGAACTTAGTAACTTGAATTTCTATCAGAAATACTGTTTCAAATGTCACAAAGAGAGGACTATTCCATGAGGCTACAGTAGTAGAGAAGGAGGGAATTCCTTTGGGCTGAAGGTGCTGGGGAAGTTGCCAAGGAGGCAGTGAGACTTGAGTAGGGTCTTGAAAGCACAAAACAAAAGCCAGCGAGAACTGAGGAAGGCCCTCACGACCAGGGCCCTGGTCTGAACAAGCACTCAGAAGCAGGTGTGCAGAAGCTGCTGCACGTCTTCATGAGCTGAGTTGCCTTACATAGCTGCCCTGATAGGTAGCGAGTATGCATTGCCCTCTGAGAGGTCAGATGTTTGAAACCACCAGCCGCCCTGAGGGAGAAAGACTGGGCTTTCCATTCCCTTTAAAGAGTCATAGTCT
>PVJH01030468.1:13729-24887 GCA_004026705.1 Nesogale talazaci
CCCCCCCCCCCCCCGCCCCCGACTCAGCAATATAGTGGAAAGATGGAAGCTGGAAGTGATCATTGAAATCATCTGGCCCAGGGCCCTCCCTTTATAGATGTCAGGTTCGACCACAAACACACCACGAGGTGTTCTTCCTGCTGAAAAGGGCACCCTGTAAACACCGACCCGCACAAGTGGTCCCTGGAGGGCCCGGGTCAGAGTGAGGACAATGCGCGCCCACATTCCCTTTTTAGAAGACAGGAAATGAATCGGGACCGAGGCCCACGCTGGCAGCTCATCCTGGGTGGGAACGCTGCCTGCCTTCGAAGATTGGTAGTCTGGCAGCCTGCACATTCCAAGTGCCGATCGTTGTTAGCGCGGCCCTGGCATTGCCGTGTGGCTGTTGCTTGGGTGTGGTCGCAGGAGTTCGCAGAGCAGTGTGAGTCTTGGCTCTGTGGATGAGTGTACGTTCCGAAAGGGTTGAGTTCAGGGTATTCCCATAGACGGGCGCCTGCTGACATGTGACTGTCACCCAGGCTCAGATCGCCATCCCCACACAGCCTAGAGTAAGTAAGCTGCTTCTCTGCGATGCCTTCAGCCCCAGAGTGCAGGAGTCAGTCAGATAGGCAATCTCTTAAGTTAATTCTTGGCCTGCATCGGGGCGCAGTTTGTGTTTTTTCTTTACCTTTCACCTTCCTCGTGCAATAGAAGTTCCAGATGTGCAGGTCCCTAATCAGTGGGTACATGCCCACCCTTCCGAGATTGAGCCCTTCTCCCGAGGCTGTGGACAGAGGATAAAGTCAAGTCCCTTTCTGCCCTCGGTTTGTTTTTTTTTAATCCTTTTCCTTCTAGTAGATAGTTTTAATTGACACATTTTGTATAATGTAGGGTTCTTGGCTCAGAATCTTGGGGTGGGTCATCCAATCACCTGGAAAACGTATGTCCACTCTGTTGTTGTTGTTAGTGTTGCTCGGGGCCATCCGGTTGGCTCCGTACCAGTGAGCCCCGGTAAAACCAGATGAAAGGCTGCTGACCTAGCCCCTTCGTCACGGTTAGCCGTTGAGTGCTATGATGTGTGCTCATCTCTGTCCACCCTTGAGAATGCCCCTCTTTTTCACGGACTCTTACCGACGTGTCCAAAGTAAAGGAGGCGACGTCCAAAGTCCCACCACCCTCCCTCCCGGGGAGCACTCTGGTTGTGTGTATGTCCTCAAAGGCAGAGCTGTCCGTTCTGCTGGAAGCCCATGGCATATTCCAGAGCATTCTCTGCCAGCGCCTTTCAATCAAATGCATCAATCCTTGAGGTTCATTACTGCGCATATTTAATTTAGGGTTCCCTACAATGCAAGGGACCAAAACACAGCCCATATGGCCCTAAACAGAAGGAGAGACTCTTGTATTGAGGCAAGGTGCAACTCCGTAACTCGGAGTCTGGCACTGGGGCTCTCATTTCTCTCCATCCTACAGCCCCCGCTGCTCTGCCCAGAGTCACCACAGGGCTGTGGCGGTTGCGCACTCAGTGCCCTCATACCACCCAGGGAGAAGAGGCCACGTCCTGGACAAGTGCCACTTTCGCAGATGAAGCTCTCAGATGATGACTCTTCCTAGTCTTTGGCTCTCGTTGGGTTGTGCTCCCTCCTTGAACCAGTCATTGACCTCATTTCTCATATCGAAAGTACCCACCCCTTAGACCAGGGCCCCCTCACACTGTCCCTCAGACCATTGGAGGGCCAGACTCTAGTTAAAAAAACAAAACAAAAACTATGAACAAATTCACTGTGGGCCCGAGATGAGTCGGCTACAAAGCAGGACAAGCAACAGAGGGAAAAACACCCAGCGGGCTGGAAACTGTCCTCGGCGGGGCCGCATGTCTTAGACAAACCACATGGCTAAGAGCTGCTTTCTTCAGGACTTTGGGGATCTTGTTCAGAAGAAAGGAGAAAAAGAAGCAGCAAAGCCCATGATCTGCTCTGATGTCTGCTGTGTTTGGGCATGGCCCTGACAATGTTGTCTTGCAGAATCTGATAGCAAAGATCATTAGGGAAAGGTCTATGACAATGAGAAAAATAAGCTTGTTTTATTTGAAGGATTGTGTATCATTTAACAAGTCCTTTTCTCCAGGAATTTGTTTTCTCTTTGATCTACCCCCCACTCCCTCAATTATGTATGTATGTGTTGGTTTTTTTTCCCCATTTTCACATGCTTCCTTGTGAATTGGGTGATGTTTTCTAGGTCAGATCTTGGGTTTCCCTGTCCACAGTTCACACATGTTGCCTTACCTCTCTCATCGAGGTCCTGGGTACAGCACCAGCATCCCCTTTCTCCCTGCCCTTCTGTCTTCCACGCCGTCTCCCCCAGTCACTGTGGACTTTTTCCCTTGAGCACGTGCTGCCCCGTGATCTCAAATGGTTGATTCCTCTAGCCTGTGCCTACCTCACTAATGCTGTCGTCCTCTGATTGGCCTGGCCATTGTTTGGCTGACATTTGAGCCACTGGGGTGAGTTCCTTTCTTCTAGCCCTGAAGGCCATAATCTCTGGATTCCACCAATGCTATCTGGCCTGTGATCCTGGTCTCTCGTATGATTTGGGGGCTTATTCTTTTTCTCCCTCTGTACTGTGACCCCTTCCAGAGCAATTGGTAGGAGTAGCCCCGTTTTTCTGGTCTCAGGGTTTGGAGACTGATGTTCGCGTGCTCCATTAGCCCACCGGACTAGTGTTTTCCATGTCTTTGACTTTAATCACTTTGCTTCTGAAAAGAAAGAAACCGGTCATTGCATTCATGAGCTCTCAAGACTGCAGTGTGTACATGTGGTTTGTGTGTGTGCCTTGTGAAAAATATGGTCACTCGGCCTTTGACCTGTGAAATAATGAAGCTTCTTTTGACGGTTGTAGGGATCATCCATGTATCATGTGGACGGGAGGCTGCAGGAGAATCCCAGTTCTGGTGTTCCACGCTGAGGCGATTCTGACCAAGGACAACAATATCCGAGTCATTGGAGGTAGGTGTGCCCTCCCGGACAGCAGCTCTTGGCAGGGTCCCGACAACCTTGCCCTACAGCATCACATGTGGCACACAGACAAGAACGCTCGCTGCCATCAAGTCGATGTGGAGACTGACTGCTTAGTCTCAGACTGCTTAGCCCAGTCTTTCTCCTGAGGGGCTGCTGGCAGTTTCAAACTGCTGACCCTGCGGCTGGCAGCCCAATGCATGCCCACCACATCACCAGGGCTCCTAAGAAAAGGCCCCTGGCAGAAGAATGTATTGCTGTGTTGTACTTCTCACTGCCATCAAGCCAGTCCTGACTCACAGCGACTCTGTAGGACTGTGGGGTAGAACTAACTACCCCTGAGGATCTCCGAGAATCAGCTCTTTAGGGGAGTAGAAAGCCTCACCTTTCTCCCTCAGAGGGACTGGTGGTTTTAACAGCCCAAAGCGTAACTACTACAACAGCAGGAATTCCTTTGTTAGACTTAAATGCTTACTTATCACTTCTTAAATTATTTTCCCCCTTTGATTCCCCCCTCCAATTATGGGTGTATGCATTCTTTTTTTTTAATTGTGGTAAAATATAGTACCAAAAGTTTTCATTTTAAACGTTGCAAAGTGTACAGCTCACTCTGTGTTGTGCAACCCACCCCTGTTGTTTAGTCCCCAAAGCTTTTCTTCGCCCTAAACAAAAATGGACTGTTCCCTGATCCCTGGCAACCACTCATCTAATTTCTGTCTCAGAAGGGATTACCTCTTCTGGGTAGTTCACGTAAATATAAGCGACTCTGTATATGATGTCTTGGCCAAATGATAATGGTTTCAAGGTCCATCCCTGTCGTAGATGTTTTAGGACTTTGTTTTTATGGGTGAATAGCATTCCACCATATAGGCAGCCCTTGGGTTATGATTGGCTTCTGTTTCTGTGTCTTTAAGTTGAATTTGCTGGTGAGCTGGAAGAGGTTCTTCTTTAGTCTGCCGTTAGTATAAGAAAAGCCAGAAACCCTCATCGTTATTTAAAAGTGGCATGTGCAGCAAATGAAGTCGATTGTGGTGAAGACTTTCTTGTTAGTAGTGATTGGTTCAGTCATTTCAAAACTAGGACAAATTTACATGACCATGAAAGTACAAGTTGTCTATAAGTCGACTATTGTAACACAGGGCTTACTCTATATACCACAAACAAAATACACTTTTGAAACTCACCAGATGCTTGTTTCCACTGTTTGCTACTGTGAATAGTGCTACTCTGTAAGCGTTCGAAACTCATGAACTCTTATTAAAAAAAAAAATCAACTGACCACAGACTTAAGGATTTATTTCTGGATTCTCTCTTCTGTTGATTCTCTCTCTGTGTTTATCCACAAGCCAGTGTCTCACTGTTTCTCAGTACTGTGCCTCGATGGTGAGGGGTGACGTGGAGAACTCCTCCAACTTTGCCCTTTTTCAAGAATATTTTGGCTACTCCAGGTCCCTTGCAATCCCACATGAATTTTAGCATCAGCGTTTCCATTTCTGCAAAAAACCGCCCTTGTTCGAGCTCTTCTGTCATTTTAATGGCAGTGCCCCAATCCATGAGCACAGGTTGTCTTTCTGTTTGTGCTTGCCTTTGGTTTCTTCGCGGACTGTTGCCTGCAAGGTCACCTGGTGGACGCCGCCAGCTGCTTTGCGGGAGAAGGACGCAGCCCTCTGCTCCTGTCCAGACGCACAGCTCTGGACAGCCTCTGAGAGTGGCCTTGGCGTTGCTGTGTGGTTTCAGGTTTACTCGGTTGGCATTTCCTGGGTTAAATATAACCCTAAGTGTTTTGTCCTTTTTCATGCGATTATAAACGCAAGGGCTTTCTTCTCTTCCCGCTTAGCCTGTGTATCGTTAGGGTGTAGACATTCAATAAATTTTTGTGTGCTGACCTTGAGTCCTGCAACCTTGCTGAATTTAATCCTGAGTGCTAGTAATTTTTTGCTGCATCCTTGAGGGTTTTCGACATAAAAGAGCGTGTATGGGGGAGGGAAGGGGGGGGTTTGCTTCTTTTCCAATTCATGTGCCTTTTATGTGTGAGTTTGCTGCCTGCTCACTCCGACGAGAACTCCAGTCCTAGGTGGAATAGGTGTAGCGAGTGAGCGCAGCCTTGTTTTGTTCCCGATCTCACTGAGGAAAACACCGAATACACTGCGCGCTGTGAGGTTTTCATACATGCCCTCTGGCGGTCGTGGGCGCTACCCAGCGCTGCTCCTGAGAGCCGCCGCAGGATTTGAACCGCCAAGCCCACGGGCCGCAGTCCCGCGCTCAACCACGTTCACCCGATGTGAAGACATTTTAAAATGGTAGTTATTGAAACGGTATTATTGGCAAAAGATGGTCAATGCACTATGAATCATGCATCTGGAAAATTAGTAGATGACTAAATTGGCTTATGCTGCTTCAGGTGGCACTGTGGCACAGAGGTTCCGAGTTTGGACTCTGCAAACTGCCTTCGGTTTACGTCTTGGCTCTGCTACGTTCTGGCTGTGCAGCCCTGGCCAAGCTCCATCCCAAGGAGAAAGGAAACACCAAGTCCCCGGGCCTTCCAGATACACAGCCTTCTGTCGGTTCTGGCTCCTTCAGTCAGCCTTTCCCCAGGGCTCAGACCTGGACGCACTGGCGCGTCCTCGGTTTCTGAAAATACTGGTGCTAATTCTTGTTAGTCTTCACTAGTGAGGCCACCCGGTCCTGGGCATCTCTTTGCTGGAGGTTTTTGAGGACTGGTTTGACCTCATCGTTGGTTGCAGGTCTATTCAGCTTTTTGATTTTTTGAGTTCATTTTGGTAGTTAAGATGTTGTCAGGAATTAACCCATTTCATTTAGATTATCTAATTTTTGGCATGCAAGTAATTGTTCACAGTATTCATTCTAATCTTTTTCTATTTCTCTAAGGCCAGTCCTAATGTCTCAGTTACATGTTGATTTCAGTCTTTTGAGTCATTTTCCTTTTCTTTTGTATCAGTTTAGCGCATAAATTCCCACATTTTCTGACCGACTGCTCACTTTTCAGAAAAAATTACTTAGTATCCCCCTCCTACCCCCCGGCACTTAAAAAGTTGTTGCGCAAGGCCATGATAAAGGATAGGTCTCTGCTTTTGCAGTCCTCTCCCCCCTACCCCCATCCTTCCCTGCCCTCCCCACCGAGGTTTTATCACCCACTTGGGAGACACAGGGTTAGTGGTAGGCAGCATGCTATGGATCAGAACTGGAGTGGAGTCTAAATGTGAGGTGCCAGTCATTGGTTCAGTTCCAGCTTGGGCACTCACTGGCTGTAAGTCCTTGGGCATGTCAGGTAATGCTCTTAACCAGTGTCCCATCAATGAAATGGAGACAACAGCTACTGTGCAGGCAGACAAGGATGAGATTTAATACCTGCCAAATGCTGTCAAGTGGATTCACCTGTAATGGTGGCTCGGTGCACGCCACAGAGTCTCCGAGGCTGTCACGGTCGGGGGAGCCACTGGTGACATGCTTCTCCTCTGGAGCAGTGTGGCAAGTTCAGGCTGCCGACCCATCGTCAGCAGCGAGCTGAGCGCCTAACCGCCGCTCCCCCCACTCCCCACCTCCTTCCGCATAGAGGAGTCCGGCACTCAGCTGTGCGTCCCTCTGTATCCTTCTGGAGTGAGATCTGCTGGGCTTTGGAATGGCCGTGAGGTCTGTTGGTGCCCTTGCCAAGCCATGAGCGCAGAGGACAGCAAACACAGCTTCTGGGATTTGAGTCCTCCTTCCTCACCCGGGGGGGTGCATCCTACTCCTCTCAGCGCATCTCTAGGAGACCACTTAAAGGGATGTGGTTCATTCACGTTCTCTGGAGGCTTGGCAGCTTGCTAAGAAATTCCTGCTAGATATGCCCTGAGCCCAAAAGTCAGGGATGGGCACAGACGACTGAAGTCAGCTCTCCTCTAAGACACACAGCCTGGGGTCTGCTTCTCACACTCGTGGGTCTCTGAATTTCATGGCAACAGTGGCCCCTTCTTTAGTAAGATGCCTAACATTTGTTGGAAAAAAAAATCACATTCCTAGTTGTAATTCTGCTATTCAAGGGTCACCATCCCCCTAAGACCTTAATAAGATGTTTTCTCTAGACATTTCTATGATTTCAAGAAAAAACCCACCCCTTTTTTTGCCCCCCGCAGACTCTCTATTTCAATGTTTTGTGTCTTTTCCATTTCCATGAGACTCAGTGGTTTCCCTGACCAACTTTCATGCCAAAGACTATGTAGATGACCCCCTTTTCTGAGCTGCACAAGCACTCTGCCTCTGTCGCCTCCTGGGCTGGTGGAAATCGCTGACCTGACCACAGCCCGTGGCCCGGTCCCCTTGGGGCTTTAGTTATCTCTTGATTGCATAGCATTTGGCGACAACTTTGTTTTGTCCTTTTATCTATTAAATGCTTCATTAAATTCACTGTTAGCATTTTTGGCACAGCACAATTTCTTAGGCTTTATTTATGAAATATTTCAGGAATATACGAGGGGGCTTGAAAAAAGTTTGTGGGAAAATCCCAGGATCTGTTATGAGCCAGGGGCCAGTTAAGACAGTCTCCCAGTCACCACAGCTGTGACTTGAAATGCCATTTGGTTCAGGAAAACCCTGCAGTGTTAGCATTTTCACATGGTTCAGCCTATACACGAGGGCTTCAAAAAGATCACAAAAAGATTCCATTACCTTTGATTTCCACCGTTCCATGGACTTCTTGATAGCCTGCACTCTCTCTCTCATATAGCAGAACCTCAGTCTGTGCTGACACTACCTCCCTAGCCCCTAGGTAACTCGTTGCTGACTGGTGCTCGGGTGCTCATTTTCATGTGCTCTGGAAATGTCTAGCCCCTCGCCCTTCAAGTCGAACTTGGTTGGTGAAGAGAGGAGGTGCTGTGGTTTCACAGTGGAATTGATGTTCCCTTCACTGAGAGGCTCAGAAGATCGCATGTGTGGTAGTTTGAGGGCTCGAGGGCCCTCCCTCGGTGGTTACGTGGCTGAACACGTGGGAGAAATTGGGTGATTCTTAGGCAGTTGTGCAGCCCATGTGGTCATTTGCCATGCACTCTGACCCTTGCCATATGAGAGATCTCATGGTTGCCAGGTGTTTCATAAAGACCAGCCAGAAAACTAGATTTTCATATGAATTCTGATTGCCAAAGGTTAGCACCTCATTCAGTTTTCTCTTTAAAACACCATGAAAGCCAACCTGTCTGTAGGCTGGATTTGGTCCTTAAGACACCAGTGCTTACTCTCTGGCTGGAGACAGACCAGTGACCAGCTTACGAGTCTTACAGGGCTGGTGTTGTGCTCATCCCACTCTTCCTTCCCGGCACTCCCTCTGGCCATGGGCTTGTCCCTCCTTCCTGGGCTGGGGTCTCGTCAGGTGGCCTGGATTCAAAGTGGCTGGTCATAGCTCGGCCAGTGGTGCTGCCCTTCAGCGTGCCGTAGTCCCGGGTGCTGTGTCCCTCTATAGGGAGAGAAGGAGAAAGAGTGTAAGTAAACACTTAGTGTGTAAAATACATGACTGGTTATTTGCCATGAGGGTGACAACAGAATGAACCACTGCTTGGTTGTGCCCCATCCATTAGTCTTACCAAGTATTCATAAGTCCTTACTTTATTAGATAAAAGATCTGTGATACAGTATGTGGCATTTTAGAATGTACTACAGACCCTCTCCATTTTTACAGAAGTGCTTACTACATGGGGTTGCCAAGGATCTCATCTTGCTTAATTCCACAGTCATTGCTCATGAAAGCAGCGGTCAAGAAGTCCAGTAACCATACAGTGGGCAAGTCCGCTGCCCCAGACCTCTTTACACTGAAGAGCAAGGGTGTCGTCGTGATGTTTTCATCCATCTCCTGTGCTCGTAAAAATCGCACATGGACTGAGGAAAGCCAAAGAAGAATGGATACATTTGAAGTATGTATGTGCTGGAGAAGGATGTGAAGAAGATAGCCAGAATACTCTTCAGAGGCAAGGATGGAGGGCCTTGTTCTCATGTAGTCTAGACACGCTGTCAGGAGAGACCGGAAAAGGACACCATGCCTGAAAAAACAGAAGGGTCGGGAGGAGGAAGACCTGCCATGAGATGGATCGATCCAGTGGCTCCACCCTGAGGTGGTGAGCACGACCCAGGCCCAGACTGGGCTTCAGGCTGCTGTGCATCGGGGCGCTATGAGTTAGACCTGAAGACGGTGTAGTGTCATGCGTCCCACAGTGAAAGAGCTTTGCAGATGGTAACTACTGTAGCGCTGGCAACTGGCCGATGTGGTGAGCCCTGAAGTGTCTGGTTTCACAGTGAAATTGATGTGATGGGAATGTTCTTGTCTCTAGCCCTCTCTCACCCACTGGTGTCCATTGATTCCTGCCTGCATTGCTTTCTCATAGCATAGAGAAGTTGAAGTACTTATCCTAGACCACAGTCAGGAAGGGGTAGCGCCAGGATTCGAACTCTAGCAGTCCAGTTCCAGAGACGTACTCTTGTTCTCATTCTTAGTCCAGCCGCTGCTAGCCGCCATGTCATCATTATGTTTTCTCTGTGCCCTGCTAATAATCTCCTTGGGGCTGGCGCTGAGAGCTGGGCACTGGGTGGCAGGCGGATTAGAGCATCAGCAGGGGCAGCCCTTCTCTGCAGCACTCGTAGCAGAGGCACAAAGCCGTTGACTCTTGCACATACAGAAACAGTGATGCTTGTGGTCACAATCGCTATACCCCAAAGGCCTTGTTCTCCACATTTCCCTAAGCATTTTGCTTAGGAATTCTAAGACCTTCAGGCAGGTGGCACCTATAGTACGATAAGCCCATGTAAACTCTTTGAATCTTGCCATGTTTGCTCCCCCCCGCCCCCTGCCATCCTCTCTGAGCTATTTGAGAACTTGTTCAAATACTTCACCCCTAAATACTTCATTCAGCCGCCATCTCATGCTCAGGCTCTCTGCTGTTGATCAAATATCATTCTCTAACCAGCGGGCCCTTTGCACGTTTCCAAGGAGCCCTGGGGGCGTGGTGGTTAACCACACAGCATCCACTCACAAAATCCCTCCTCTGTCCTGTGTGGTTCCCTGTCTTTGGGTCCTAAGACTTTTGGGGATCAGGAGATTCCTGGCTAAGAAAGAGAAGCAGAATCGGCCCATTTCCCCAAATGGATTTAAATGAAAGCTGGTGGTAAGATGAGGTGCATAAGATGAGGGCTTCACTGCCTCTGGTGGTCGTGGGCGCTACCCGGTGCTGCTCCTGAGAGCCGCCGCTGGACTTGAACCACCAAGCCTGCGGGCCACAGTTCCGCACTCAACCACTTACGCCACCGAGGCTCAGCCCGAGGTGCAACTCTTAAGACACTGGAGAAGAGCCAAATTGCGTCGCAAGGGGGGCCCTGTGTGATGGCACGCACGCAGCCTTTACGCGGGTTCGCTCGCATCCTGTTGTGCCGAGCCTAAGGCTTTGCCACCATGTGAACATCTCCTCTTTGCTCCTGTGAAGTGTGAACTGTCTCAGAAACTCACAAGAGCAGTGCCACCTTGTCCTGTGGGGTGGCTGTGAGCCAGAGCTGACTTGATGGCAGTGAGTTGGAGTGTGTGTGTGTGTGTGTGTGTGTGTGTGTGTGTGTGTGTGTGAGAGAGAGAGAGAGCGAGAGCGAGAGAGAGAGATGTTTAGAAATAACTGAAGGCCCAGTCGGGGAAAACTAAAATGCTTCCTGCCAATTGGTGACAGACACAGACGCGACTAATCCTGCTCTGCTGTGTTTCTTACCTGCATGCATCCTTGATGTTAATGATCAATTTCATGAGAACCAGCAAAAAGCTCTGGCCGCCTGCCATCAAAATGATTGCAGCTTACGGGACTGCATGGGGTTCCATGGCTATAAGTGTTTATGGGAGCTTTTGGACTCAACTTTCTCCCTTGGCACAGCGGATGGGTTTCAACATCAGCTGACCAGAAGTTAGCAGTTTAGTTATCCAGCATCGCCACCAGGCCTCCTTAGAAACCCGTGCAGCAGTCACCTGGTCAGTGTTTGAGGATGAAGAGTGGAGGGGCGGAGTCTAGCCTGTCCATCTGGAGATAGCCAATGAGACCTCTGTGTGGGCATGGCTTTCTCCTCATAATTCTGGGAAATTTGGCCGTATTTCCCCCTTGGAGGTGAGAGACTCACTCCTCGGTCCCTTGGAGATGCTCAACTCGCAAGACACC
>PVJH01030469.1:0-24798 GCA_004026705.1 Nesogale talazaci
TGAGGGGGCAAGTAGGGTGTGTGTGTTGGGGGGGGGGGCGAGTTGAGGAGTTTCATGGAGTGTTCCATGCACAATTATGATGGCCAGGTCGCAATCTCCGTTCGCGTCCCACCCCCACCCCCACCCCGCTGTCCTTTAGACATTTCTTGATTTCAGGCTCTCAAGATCTCAAAGCCTCCAACAAACTTCAGTAGCTTCACAGTGCCTGTAGAATTCCTCTTGCCCCAACCATACAGAAGCCTTCTCATGTTGATGATCAATTCGAATCATGAAATGTGATGCAGACAGTTTGACATGACATAATTCTAGCCGTTTGGTTCAAGAATTCAAAACAAAGTTGTGATGTGAAATCTTTCTACATGGAATAGGACATTCTTAGTGACAACACGCAGCCAGAGTGCTCCTTAGAGGCAAGGATGGTGAGACTTGGTCTCATGTACTTTGGACATGTTGTCAGGAGAGACCAGACCCTGGAGAAGGACAGCCTGCGGGGTAAAGTGGTGGCACAGCGAGCCAATAAGAGAAAGGTGCTCCATGAGATGGATGGACGCGGGGCCTGCAACAGTAGGGGCAGGCATCGGGACAGCTGCGAGGATGTCACGGGACCGGGCAGTGTTTCATTGTGTCAGCGTCCAGGCTTGTAACCAACTCAGTGGCACTTAGCATCAGTAACAATGGCATCAAGGACAGACCCAGGCGAGTCTGAAGGAGATTGCTCCTCCCTGGGCTGTCTAGGGGGAATGAGCATGAGCCATTTCCAATGCGCTCAATCCTGTGCGTCTCCTGGTTCCTGGTCCCGGAAAGAGGAGGTTTTCTCTTCCATAAAGTTCCGGTCTCAGGAACCCACAGATGCAGTTCTCCCTTGTCTTACCGGGCTGCTATGAGTCCCAGTCTCCTCGGTGGCAGTCAGGTTGGCTGTGACAGAACACAGTTCTGACCGAACATGTTAGAAGATTCCACAGGTAAACAAGGATGTACTCCTTCTAGCCTGGTGGGTACCCCCCAAGCAAAGTAAACACAGCCTGTCTGGTTCATTCTTACTATCCTGGAATGAACAATTTCACTTGGATTGTGCCATATCAAAAATGTGGTGAAAACATGCCAGGCTTATGGGCTACTCTGACCTTGGCTGGGATTATGCACTTGAAAAGAGGTTTTGACTTGGTATGGATTGGGGAGGAAAAGACTTAACAGTCAGACTTAGAAGCAGATTAATAGGCAAGCACAAGTAAACCTGTGCCTACCTTGCTTGTTGGGTAGTTGGGCACCGTTTGTCGGAATATTGATATATCTATACTGGATTTGTGAAAAATAGAGTTGCTATAATAAGTGCAGTGTTTTTATGAATAGTAATGCATTTCTGCAGAATATGTTCCGGTCATTTTGCTTTCAGCTTCTTGGTGTTACCAGAGTGTTCGCGTACTCTCCTGGTGCCGAAACTACACAACCTGTTCTCATTCCCTGGGGGTGCTTCACAGTGTGTGGATGATGGTAGGTCACGGCTGGGAGGGAACAGGGACCTCTGTCCCATCTGCTAAGGGGAGCAGAACATTCTGTGAGGACTGGCTTGTCAAACACCCCAACCTTGAAGTCAGCCCCCAGAGAAATGCTGGCACGAGACTGTACTCAGAGCTCCTTCTGAAACACACTGCCCCAGAACAGTAACCAGGATAGAAGAAAAGGAATGATGTCTGAGGAGAAAGTCGTTAACCATTTGGAGAGTGGTCACCCTTTCCCCTTTGAATGGGCCATCTAGTTGGAGGGCAGGAAGAGGGATAAAATGAGGAGCTGATACCAAGGACTCAAGTAGAAAGCAAATGTTTTGAGAATGATGATGGCAACAAATGTACACATGTGCTTGACACAATGGATGGATGGATGGATGGATGGATGGATGGATGGATGGATGGATTGTGATAAGAGTTGTATGAGCCCAAGTAAAATGATTTTAAAAGAAGGAAAGAAAGTGCCATCTAGAAACTAGAAGAGTTTCCTTAGACTATGTCCTCATCTCAACTCAAGAGGGGGCATTTGCTTCACCTCTGGAGTGAACTGGATCTTAGCAATATTTAGAATGTCCTTCTCAAACCTCTGAACCCGCTTCATCTCATTTGGAAAGTGACTCTATGCTTTAATAAACTGGGGCTTAACTCTTTGCTGCTGTTTCTCTCTCTCTCTCTCTCAGAGAGAGAGAGAGAGAGAGAGAGAGAGAGAGAGCCAGCTCAGCTTATCTCTGGACCCTAACAAACGTACAAAATCGAAGCGTGTTAGCTTGCCAACCTGCCCCCCTCATTCTCTCTTCTTCAGCTCTGTCCTAAAAATTAACAAACAGATGGAAAGGGAAGCAGCAAGCTCCTGTTTCTCGCTGGGAGGCTCCTTCCATGAATGCATAGCCGCTCTTCATATTCTAAGCAGAAAGTTTCAATCACTCAATCCTGTCAGCTCTTCCCATGCTCACCACCTGCCAATCAGGAGCGCAGCTCCTGAGACATGATTTATAGACCTGTCACCATCTCTCTGTTGACAGCACAGCTGAACCTGTTCCTCTCAGACCTCCTGCTACCCAATGCTTCCTGTGCGGAGCCTAGTTCTTGATGACTTGAGCCCCAATGCCAGCTATAGACATATGCATCTTTTAAGTCATCTGGTGCAAGGAACCAAACTCTCTGTCATCGAGTTCATTCCAATTCATAGTGACCCTTTGTAACAGGAGAATTGCCCCCGTGAGATTCCAATCCTGTGACTCTTTTAGGCAGTAGAAAAGCCTCATCCACCTCACTGGCAGCAGCTGGTGGTTTCAAACTGCTGACCTTGAAGTTAGCAGCCCAACTGTAACCACTACACCAGCTGAGTTTCTCAAGGATGGAGAAGGATGTTTAAATTCTCACAATCGAGGACTCGAGAAGGCTTCCTAAAATGCTGCGATTCCGTTTCTAATAATGAGATGAGCCCCAAGTACATCAGCATGGACATTGTCAGGTGAGGGATAGGCCAAGAGTGCTACCACATGAAGAGTTGGCCTTGACCCCATCACTGCTCAAATCCTCACCTTTTGTCTGGACCATTTGGTGCTTCTTCCTGGAATCACTCTGTGGCCTTTATCTGATCTGTCCCAAAATATGCAGAAACATGAGCTCATCGCTGATTTGGACTAAAGCCCTGGTGAGCACTTAAACTGAAATGCATTTGTAACTCTGAATATTTCATGACAGGTAGAGTCGAGCAACCCGCATGATTTATTAAAGTCTGATCACCCATCAAGAATATTAACTCCATTTTGCTGCATACAGACAAAGGGACATTAGCTTCAAAGGGAAGTCTAAAATGGTCTTACCCAATGTCTTACCCAATGTGGTACAAATGACTGGTGGTCAAAATTCCCCCAGTGGTGTCACGGCAGAAAGAACTAGCAATTTACTTCCATAAGATGAGTCATTGCTGTTGAACACAAAATTGATGATCTGAAATGTAACTCTACCACCCCTTAGTTCACAGTGCAAAGTTCAAAAGATTGCAGCCACTGAAAGCCCTGTGCACTACAGTTCTATTCTGACTGACATTGCTGGGAGTTGGATTCCATCTGATGGTCATGGGGAAGGTGTTACCCAAGCGCACTATGACTTTTGTTTGTTTGTTTATTTGTTTTTTTGGGCATCACTGCTCTCTGGTGGTGGGAGTAGGAGGCCCAGGCCCACTGCTGGAATTGAACCTCCGTCCCAGTGGGACGCAGTCCCGCGCACAACCACTACGCCACCGGGGCTCAGCCCCGCACTCTGACTTTTTAATACAAAGTATGAAAGGTTTTAAAGAAAATGTTTTGAGAATAATTGATGATGGCAACAGATGTACAGGTGTGCTTCACATACAATGGATGTATGTATTGATTGTGATAAGAGTTGTATGAGTCCCCAATAAAATGATTTTTTAAAGAAGCAATGCACCATTTCATCTCTTTACAACGTCAAAAAAAAAAAAACACAAACAAAATAAGACTCTTGCTGAGCCCCGGCAGCAGCATAAGTGGTTGAGTGTGGGACTGCGGTCCGTGGGCTTGGTGGTTCAAATCCAGCGGCGCCTCTCAGGAGCAGGGCTGGGTAGCTCCCACAACCACCAGAGGGCAGTGATGCCCCCCCCAAAAAAAACTTCTTTTTAAAATCATTTTATTGGGAGCTACTACAGATATTTTAACAATGCATAATTCCATTAGATCAAATATAGTTGTTCAATTACTGTCAATCATTTGCAAAACATTTTCTTTCTTCTTGAATTCTCTGATATCAGCTCCCTTTTATCTCCTCCCACCTGTATCCTTATTATTATATTGTAAGAAATCCTTATTATTATATCTTATATTATTACTACAATTACAATTGATTTATTTTGGCTATATCCTACACCATTCAATGTTATCTGTTCACCTACAATTCTTCATTCCCCTCTGTGGGGTTATACAGTTATTGCTATCAGTTTCCCCTTTCTGCCTCTATTCATCTTAAAATGTTATTTTGTTTCTGGTGAACGTTTACACAGATTAAATTCTCATTTGTAGAGATGGCGTGGGGCAGTGTCTAACCTCCTCTAACTCCAGGGAGAGCAGTAGACTCAAGATTTTTGGCTTCAGCCTCCCAAGGCTAATTTGAAGAAGACTGATGTCAGATATGCATCCACCCCCCAGCCTTTTATTTTGTCTTTGAACCAATTCTGAAGTCAATAATCCCTCTATGCTATATCACTCTACTTCCCTGTGGGGTTGATAATTCATTGTCATGCTTACGCAGAACTCACAGCTAGGACTCAGGATCACAAAGCTTTTAGGGAAGTAACAGGTTACAAAGCAGGATCCAGAATGATTCTGAACACCATTCTTCCATTAGGACTACCTCTTCTCAGCCATTCCTACAGACGGATCTCTTATGGCTTCTGCCCTGCTCAGGCAGGTGTTGCAAAGCTCTTTTAGCTCGGTTGAAGAAATACCCAAGACCCCTCTGGCAACAAACAAGAAAGTCACCCAGCTTCCTTGTCTATGGTCCAGGGAGATCGCTCACTGCTCAATCTCAAACCGGTTCTCTGTAGGATCTCTGCTCCTACCTTTTCTCCACCACTGCTTCTTGAGGTCACCAGCCTTCTTCAATGTCCCAGCTCTCGCTCGGTCTGCTAGATCAAGGAGGTTTACCTGAGGGATCTCAAGTCCAAAGAACACACTTCTTGACCCTTCTGAGTGCCAAGTTCACCAGCTGCTCCTTGGGACTACATATGGAGCATAACAAACTGTGGGTAGAATGAGAGTTCCAGAACACTTAACTGTGCTCACATGCAGCCTGTACATCGATCAAGAGGCAGTCATTTGGAGAAACAAGAGGACAGTGCCTGGTTTAAAATACTGGCGTAACACTCCTCATACTGAGTCCATTTGTGTGCACAGCAGATGATCTCAGAGGCAGGACTGTAAGAAGAAAACAGCATCAGGATTGGAGAAAAGTTTGCCAACAGCTTTCCATATGCAGATGGCACAACTTTGCTTTCTGCAAGTGGAGACTTAAAGCACGACTCAGTGTAAAATAAAAACATTGAAATCCTTACAACTGGCTCAAGAAGTGCCATCGTGAAAAAGAGAGAAGAGATTGAAACTGTTAAGAATTTCATCTTGCTTGGATCCACAATCGATGTTCATGGAGGCAGCAGTCCAGAAATCTGAGGGCGTTGCAATGGGTAACTCTGCTGCACAAAGTATGGAGGAGCAAGGATATATTACATTTGGGGGGGGGGTGGCATCACTGCCCTCTGATGGTCATGGGAGCTACCCAGCCTTCCTCCTGGAGAGCTGCTGCTGGATTCGAACCACCAACCCTGTGGGCGCAGTCAGTCCCGCACTCAACCACTACTCCACCGGGGCTCCGTCGGCTATATTACTTGGAGGAGCATCACGCACCTGACACAAGCCATAGTATTTTCAATCGCCTCACATGCATAGGAAAGTTGGACATTGAATAAGGTAGACCAGAGAAGAATCGATGTAGCTGAATTACGGCGCTGGCGAAGAATATGGAAAGTTCCATGGACTGCTAAAAGAAGAGAAAAATCTGTCTTGGAAAAAGTACAGCCATAACACTCCTTAGAAATAAGGATGGCAAAACTTCCTCTCACATGCTTCGGGCATGGTATCAGGAGAGACTAGTCCTGAAAATGGTAGCCTGCTGGCTAATGTGGAATGGCAGTCCCAAAGAAGATGGATTGACCCAGTGCCTGCAAGTAAAGGATCGAGCATACCAATCGTTTCATTCTCTTGTACGGACTCATAGACACCTAACAAAACTTTGCTATGTGTGTATTGATTTATTAAGGAAGTTAGAAATTTATTAGAAATTCACTTTGCAAGTAAAATAGCCCATAAGACCTATTTCAGTTTTGCATTTTAATAACATCTGGGCTTATCAAGCCTCTGTTGTACAATTTGCACTGCTGCAGCTCTGAGGATGCCTGTATCACCTCCCTTTAATCAAAATTGGGCATTTTCATCAAATATTTTCCCTTAAGTTAGGAAGCATTTTTCTTTTAAAATAATTATCCTTGGGTCCACTAGCGAGTTGTTGACCCTCTCCCAGTTGATTCCAACACATGGGACTTTCTGCGCGCAGAGAATAACTACTTCATCAGTTTAAAATGACTTTTCAAGCATACTTAGAGGAAGGATACCTTGCCCAAGAAAAGTCCAGCCGAGAGGTAGCACTGACTGACACAGAAGGTGTCTATTTAATGAAAGACCATTGTATCTGGAGGGAAAATATTCTTAAATTTTTGGGGGGGCATCACTGCCCTCTGGTGGTGGGAGTAGGAGGCCCAGCCTTGCTGCTGGATTTGAACCTCCAGCCCAGTGGGCTGCAGTCCCGCACACAACCACTATGCCACCGGGGCTCAGCCGTTTAAAAACTTTTTTTTTTAATATTCTGAAAGATCTACAGTTCCTCTTCAGCTTAGAAAGTACCTTAGTCTCCCCAGTTTCTCTTGTCAGTTGCCTCCTTTTGTTCTTTAGCTACTGCAGAGTTATTTTAATCTTTGGTGAAGTGTTTATGAACTATAGATTATGACCCTTTGAGACTTCTTAATTTTACAAGTATTATTTCACAGATGTTTCCCCGAGTCATTAAATTCCTGCCATTCTATGTCTCCCACCTGTACAGGACTCTAAGCATATATTAGGTATGCAGCAGTAATTAAGTTGCAGTGGAAAGACAGTAGTAGCTATCGTTTTATCTCTCAAGCACCTGTTCTGTGCCAAGTGCCAGGTTACCTACATATGAACAATATGTCGCTGTGTTTATTTTTTAACTTGTTCTTGTCCACTGGGTGAAGGGTTACATATACGCTATTTTCTTTACTCTCTCAAACAATCCATCTTGTAAAAAGGAAAAGAAAAGAAAAATTTATATTTTCATTTGCAAAGGAGTTTATGATGCATTTTTTTAAATTTTTACTTTTTGCATTTTTTTTCTTCCTGATAAGTTGCCAGCGGTTTGGGGACACGGTCAGAATCTGAACACACAACATACTGACTCGCCATTCCATTTGCAATTTTCCCATGTACCCCTTCTCTATGTACCCCTCTCATTGCATTTTAGGGTCACTCAACTCTTTAAAAACGTATTTATTTTTTGCATTTATTGACTTAGATGATATCATTTTTTTCCTCCTCCTTTATTTCGTTTCTATAGTAGCGAAATTGTTTTCCCCCGTTGTTTGAGATGAGCTCAGGTGCCTGGAGAGCATAGACATCAGATGCTTTTGATCGCCTCTCAAAGCAGTGCTTTCACCGGAGGGATGAGGAAACTGGAGGGTTTGCAAGGCGGTGACCCTTCTCTCCCGCCTTCTAAAAACATTCGCTTCTTTTTCGCGGACGGCAGCGCGTGCCATGAGCAGCATACTGTACACGATCGCACAGCTCCAAAACTTTGACAAAGCCCCAGTAACCCCCACCCCTGCCAAGTAGGTGACTCTCTCCCCTCCCTCCTGCCCCGTCTTCCCCTCCCCCACGCCTTCGTCTTCAAAGGCCTTTTCTTTGGTGTGAAAACCAGTTTTTCTTTTTCCCTTGACAAGAGTAGTGTTGTGGCGCGTGTGTTTTTTATGAGCTCGACTGACCCCGCAGCTCATTTTGCACATTGTGGAATCCCGAGACCGGTCCCGGGAGACAGACGTCGTCTTGGGTGAAGGGGTTGTGCACGAGGTTGCTGTGTCTGCAGGGTCACCGCAGCCTTCGTGGACCCGGAGTTTAGTGTTGGTTTGAGCCATCATCCTGCCAGTGAGGTCTTGTCGGTCCTTGCCTTTTGGTCTGTGATTCGAACTCGTTTTGAAGGGTGCGTTCTATTAGGCTAATGGACAGTATCCAAATGGGATGTGTTTTGGGTCTCCGCGTCACCAGAGGGTAGTGGCTTGTCACTGGAGGTCTGGTCGGTCAAAGGCAAAAAGCACACCTGCATCAAAGCCATTGTCTTTGTCACCTCCCCTTTCCCGACCGAGCATGTGCAGAAGCAAGGAGACCTGTCTTCACTTTCAGACATTTTCCCTCTGGCTGGGGACATGCCTCTGGCTTGCCTCTCCTGCCTGACTGCAGGTTCTTGGAAACTGACTAGGGTCTCCCACTCGCCTTGATTCCACCAGAAGGGTCCTCCAGACGGGAATCTGTATTTGGGATTCACCAGCACCCACCACCAGGTAGACTTATTTTCTTCCAGCTTTCGGAGTTCTGTGAGACATTGCAAGACTGGCAGAACCCAGGGATATTAAGGCTATACTTGGAGAAGGAGGAACAGCTGATAATCAGGGATAATGGAATGATTAGTACATTTTGAAACAGTTGGACATTCAGGACCTGCTAATCTCCATCTCCTGAGGACTAGTTTTGGGTTACTTTTTCTCAAAGAAATGATGTTCCCGGGCTGAGCCCCGGTGGCGTAGTGGTTGTGCGCAGGACTGTGGCCCACTGGGACTGAGGTTCAATTCCAGCAGTGGGGCTGGGCCTCCTACTCCCACCGCCGACGAGCAGTGATGCGCCCCCCAATAAAAAAAAAAAAGAAAGAAATGATGTTCCCACTAGGTGCATGTTGCCAAGTTATGCCAAGTTGAGCAATTTCCAGAAAGCTGGGGGTCCATTGAGTGCAATTCTAGAATCTAGTCAGCATCCTCTTGTTGACTGTACGACTGGTGACCTTTGAGTGGTTTGTGGATAGTCTGAAATAAGGGTTTTAATTTCCTTGCCTAAGGCAATGGACTTTGTTTTATTGTCAAACTTTTTATTGTGTATTAGGTGGTGGTTTAGAGAGTTGATCCCATTCTAGACAGATTCAACCCTTCACACCCATCCTGAGATCTTTAAGGTCCTCAGCTCCTTCACTAGCCAGCCCACTGTCTCCCCAGGTTTCCCATGGATGTTTCTTCCGATTTTCTAACCCTTTGAACTTTGTCTTTGGCTGAATACTGCCCTTTTGAACTTCAGCGGTTGATTATACTAACAGAAGGGTGTTCCAGATCTGACTGGTAATTAAAGACCATAATTTTGGTGTGTGTGTGTGGGGGGGCGGGGGGGTGTCCCACCAGTCTCTATCTGACAAGTAAGGCTGATTTCTTTCTCTTTTTTTTAAACCTAATTTTTGTAAAAATCATTTTCTTGGGGGCTCATCCAACTCTTGTGGTTAGCAGGCCAATGAGTAACTACTTTGCCATCAGGGTTCTCAGGGTGAAAACATTTGCTTTGTACTTGAGCCCTTGGTATCAGCAGCTCACTCCCCACCCCACCCCCCCTTCTGAGTTTTGTTTTACAATTTTGACTCCCTCTATCTGGGACCTTCTAGAATGTGATCCTTTTCAGAGTGGTTGGCAGTGGTAGTTGGCACCCTCTCATTCAGCAGTTCTCAGCCTGTGGGTCTGAACCCCTTTGGAGATCGATTGAGTCTTTCACAGGGGTCACCGAAGACCATATTTCAGATGTTCTTAGGAAAGGAGACCCCACTCCTCTATCTGTCTTCAGACGGGTCCGCCCCCCTGCAGATACATCCACATGCGTGTACCCAGTGTGAAGACTGTTACCCATGCTACAACCATGCTTCAAGACAAAATTTCATTTATCTGTCATGAGAAACAAATGTTTCATAAAATAATAATAATTAATAAAATATCAAGGGCTCACAAGGGAGGGGGGTGGGGAGGGAGAGGAAAAATGAGCGGATACCAAGGGCACAAGTAGAAAGCAAATGTTTTCTGAATGATGATGGCAACAAACGTACTTGACACAATTGTGTTTGACACAATGCATGGATGTATAGATTGTGAGCAGAGTTGTACGAGCCCCCAATAAAAAGATTTTTGTTGTTGTTGTTTGTTTGTTTGTTTTTGGCATCACTGCTCTCTCTGGTGGTGGGAGTAGGAGACCCAGCCCCACTGCTGGCATTGAACCTCCATCCCAGTGGGAAAAAGATTTTTTTAAAAAAGAAATATTTCCCAATGTATAATTACATAGTTTTTTGTGATTCATCACTATCCTTTAATTAGGTTCAATTTGTAAGAGTGGAAATACATCCTGCATATCAGATTTCTGTATTACAATTCATAACAGTAGCAAAATTAAAGTTATGAAGTAGCAAAGAAAAGAAATTTTATGGTTGGGGGTCACCACCACAGCAGGGCCTGTATGAAAGGAGTGCGGCATCGGGCTGGCTGGACTCATTGTTTACATGGTGTGTTTTGCAACTCTGATCATTTTCCCCTCCTGAACAGGGAGAGATTTTGGATAGTTTTTAAGACGCCAACTCCTACTTACTAAATTAGGATGTCTAATGTTGTCTGGGTTACGTGTTCCCAGAGACCACTCTCCTGGTCCTCTGTCTTTGCTCCCTGAAAGCACTTGGTTTTGTCTAAGGCTTCCTGATTTTGTCCCCTGCATAACCACCACAGGGTAGATCTATCATGTCCTGTAGGGCCACCCACCACAGTCAGAAGCCACCTGGTGGCTGGGAGGTCGCTTTGCTTTTTGTTTGTTTGTTTGTTTGTTTGTTTGGGGGGAGGGCATCACTGCTCTCCAGTGGTGGGAGTAGGAGGCCCAGCCCCACTGCTGGAATTGAACCTCCGTCCCAGTGGGCCGCAGTCCCGCGCACAACCACTACGCCACCGGGGCTCAGCCCGGGAGGTCGCTTTGTCTTGGCTTCATAGGGTGTGGTTGGTTGGTTGAGGACCGCATACCCCCCTGGAGTTATTGCTCACCTTATAGGCCTGCCCGTCTGCTGTTTAACCGAGCTCCACCCAGGGTGGGTTCAGTTCTAGGACACAGTTAAATGAATTTTAATAGCCTCACACTGGAAATCTAAAGGACCAATAATCGAGTGTGGGGCACCAGCCCCACAATCAAGCAGGCGCAAGGGGAGATGGTGCAATTGAGGGGAAACAGTGAAGAGCTGTCAGACAAGAGACAGTATGCAATCGCTCACTTCCCAGATGGCCATGATCTAGCTGAGCAGCCGGGGCTGCACAGAGAGAGAGAATAATTTCCAGTCCCGGTTTATAAACTTTTGGGGGTTGTGCAAACCCCCCTGATTACAGGCAACCACATATGCAATAGGAAGGGGAGGCGTACTCACGACAGAAAGGGGAAGAGGGTGTACATGCCATAAGAAGGGGTACACATGTGACAAGATGGGCGGACCCTCGAGTCAAGATGGCCGTCTCGCCCTGGTCCTCCTTGAGTGGGTTCGGCCTTGTCTTTTGACTCTCCTCCAGGGGACAATCTATCCCTATTAGCAGGGAGCAACCCCACCGAGGGTGAGGCTGACTCAGGTCTGCTTGCTCTAGATGACTGGTAACCCTCAGGGAAGTAACCTCTAAGCAGTGGACTTTCAAGTGTGCAGTCATTCTCCATGTATTGCAAGCAGCATCTTAGATTTGGGGGACAGCCTGGGGGAAAGTCTTTCAGTATCCCACAAATCCCCCTTTGTTCATGTATTAAATTCAAAAGAGCTACGGGGGTAACGGTGTATTTCTATACATTGAAAACGGTGAAGGAGAAATTAATGATGATATTAATGTAGCCAAGCTGAAAATGTGAGCTAAGGCAAATATTTTGAATCCAGGCCTGGGCGGTAAAGCACCCCAGCCTGCCCACCATCTGGAGAAGGTATGACAGGGCTTGGGTGACACAGCAGGAAGAGTTAACCACAGAATGTCTGCTTCGGAAGGGAGAGAACATCAACCGTGTGCTCCCTCTAAGGCGGCAAAACTGTGAGGGTGCTGGGAATCTATGGGAGTAAAACAGGGGAACCTACTTGGACTTCACCCCCAATTTAAACAAGGTTGTGATTCTCCCACTTGTTACACTAGCTTTCCAGATTCCCTCTGTTCTAAGTTAGGAAATAAAGTCGTCATATTTCCCTCAGTGTTCGTTTTCCACATTTCCCCTCTCTGTAGCTATAGAAACTACATGCTTTCCTTTACTTAGCTTCCTATAAAAGCTGCAGAGACTGCCAGCATCAAAATTATGAAGAAGAGCATAGTCAGACTAGAACATACGCTATATGAAATCACTCTGAGCCCAAGCCCGCGGGATCCAGGCGCTCTCTGCCATCCACCAACTGTTTAATCACCACACAGCCAGGGGATGTCTTAAGTCTGTCTTTGAATGTACTGAAGATATCTTTTTTTAAAAATATATATCCTTTTTAAGCTGATTAACACCTAACGAAATGTTTCCCTTACACACCAGCAAATGATTTCTAATTAAATCCTAACCACGTAAGGTTGCATTATAAGGATAAGGAGTTACATAAAATCTGCAACATTCTAATACAAGTTAACTTCAAATGCCATTAAAAGTCCACAATCTGATCTTCTAGTAAATTAACAGTCTTGTAGTCGTTCAGTCACTTTTTGCATAAAAGGTTCAGCTATGATAGAGTTTTAGAGCGCCTCGGGTAATATCAGCAATGGCGGAAAGGATGGCCCATCAGGATGGCAGCAGTTGCCATTCTCACTAGTCTGCGAGGTCTTCTTGATGTTTCAGGTAGCTTCAGCCACCCGACGGGGGTCTCCGGGCTGTTTTCCTATCTCTCGGGTTACAGCAGCAGCTTCCTTTCTTCTGGGTCTTGATGGCTAAAGAGAACACCACCTCCCTCCCTTACCTGTCAAAACATAAATGAATAGCTCCTCTCTTTGGCCTGTGAGCCACCTGGATCCCAGACACCATCGTAGTCTTTCCCTCAGGTCTTCGCAGGATCGGCTTTCTCTGTAGGGGTAAAGACGTGTTTATCTGCCCTCATTTTATTAAAAGGTGAAAAAAAATCTTAGTTAAAAAGACTAAATGAGGGCTAAGCCCTGGTGGCGTAGTGGTTGTGCATGGGACTGCGGCCCACTGGGACGAAGGTTCAATTCCAGCAGTGGGGCTGGGCCTCCTACTCCCACCACCGGAGAGCAGTGATGCACCACCCCCCCCCCCCCAAAAAAAAAAGACTAAATGAGGCTGAGTCCTGGTGGCATAGTGGCTGAGTGTGGGACTGTGGCCCACTGGCTTGGCGGTTCAAATCCAGCATCAGCTCTCCAGGAGTAAGACTGGACCTCCCACTCCCACCAGAGGCCAGTGATGTCCCCCAAACAAACAAACAAACAAACAAAGACTAAATGAAGTTTGTTATATACAGAATCACCCCTTCTCTCACCTGTCTGTTTTCATAAGTGAGATTTTAGAGTGCCTGCCACGTGTTCCTTCAATAAGAACCGGGCCTTGGGGCTTGTAAGGGATGCCTGTTAAGTGATACATTAAAAAAACGATGAATCCACTCGCTGGTGTCGCAAAGCGAGCCGTTGTCCGTTTTCAGCTGTGTTGGGGCTGGGGGTAGGGGCTATGTCCCAGCAAAACAGGACAGTAAATGGCTGAAACCATGCTCTGCGGACTCCCCGTCGTGGCTGATGCACACACGTCACTTCACCAAGGTCAGAGTGCGGGTCTGACCTCAGCTTCGCTCCTCCAGTGGAAGCACACGCTTGTCCGGTTTCCAGGGAACCACGGACCGTGCTAACCCGCTGCTTTACAGCTTCGAATAGACAATGAGCGCAAACACCCAATTCATTCCGCCTCCCATGGGGTTACACAACCATTGCATGGGATCATTTTCCCTCCGGGGGACCTTCCTTTGTTTCTGTATGGGTGCCAGCCTCCACAATCAAATGGGTCCAAGAGGGGCGGTTCTGTAATTGAGGGGTATAATGAAAGAGACATCAGACAAGATGAAGTATGCCAGCGCTCACTTCCCAGATGTCCAGAATCTCATCAGCCAGGTCTGCACAGAGATAGTGAGTCTATTTCTAATCATGGCTTATATATTTTTAGGGGTCAGGCAAGTCTCCCTGACTACAGGCAACTACATATGTGACAGGAAGGGGAGGCGTACTCACGGCGGGAAGGGGATGAGGGTGTACATGCAATAGGAAAGGGAGGCACTAGCAGTACACATGTGACAAGATGGGCGGATCCTAGATTCAAGATGGCGGTCTAATCTGGGTTCTCCTTGAGTTGGCTCGACTTCTCGTTGGGCTCTCCTTCGGGGGACAATCAGCAGAGAGGGAGCCCGACTAGGGTGGGGCAGACTAGGGTCTGCCTGCTCTAGATGGCTGATAACCCCCAGGAGATAACGTCCTATCAGATGACCTCCAAGTGTGCAGTCATTTAGCATGTGTTGCAAGCAGAGCCTTGGATTTGGCATGTATTTGGGGGGACAGCCTGGGGGGAAACTTTTCTGTAACCCACAATAGAGGAACGGCTTAAAAACCCACCGCGATATGTTCAGATAATCAAATGCTAGGATGGTGTGAACGAGGATGTCTGGTTTTCTCACTCCAACTTCTCCCCATAGGGACTGCTACTGCAGTTGCTTTTCCTTCTTCTGGGAATTGGGGGTATACCTACCCCTGCCTCCAAAGTACAACTGGGCCTTCACCACTCCTCTCCAGGTGCTGATGGGGACTGTCCCCAACTTGCTCCTGAGGAGGACTGCTGTCAAAGAGAAGCCACATGTGAGCTCAGACCTGCCCTTGAGTGAGATACTGGACATGTGCCAGATATCAAGTACTGAAAGATAGTGACAATATAAGGGAACATCCCACACAAGGTCTGAGAAGAAGATAGAACTTGCTGTGGTACCCCACAGTACATGATCTTAAAAACTACTGATGACTGGGGAAAGGCTCTGTATGTCCCTCGAGGCATGTGGTAATGTGGGGACAGCATCAGAGCAGCAGCAAATGCCTTTCTTTCAAGCTTTGTGTGGGTCTATCCACAGCACGTGACACTTGCTGCAACAGTCAGAAACTGCAGACTCTGCAGACTAGGTCAAGGAGCTTATGTAGGCCATATCCCACAAAGAAGAGACGGCTATTTTATGGATTTTATATCTATTCAATTAGTTCCAAGGCCAACTGACAAAAATTAAGCTAAATATAAATAGATCCACCTTTTAGGCATTAGTATTTCATTTGACAACAGGATTTTTCAGTTGGTTAAATCTTGTGACTAGAGATATGGCAGAACAGTTTTGCTTCATAAAACATTAGCGAGTCTACGTGTTTTCTGTTAGTAAGACAACTCCTTTTAAGCATCGGTGGAAGTGTAAATTGGGTTCCTTATCTCACTGCTTGCAATGGAATTTTATTATGAAAAGCACTTAATCTCCCCTCCCCCCTCCAAATGAGCAGTTCTAGAGGGTTGAAGACTTTCGGGGAGGGAGGGAGGGAGGCTGCCTAAGCAGAAGTCTTGGAACCAGAACGTTCTCTGGCAATTGGGGCTCTGTCTTTCAGTTCCTTCCTTCCCGCTCTGAACACACAATAACTTTGTCTGGTGCTCATGTGTGGATACCATATGGCACCTGGACAATTCTATTCCCATTCTGTTCTTGGAGGGGGTACATGACGTTACTCTGCCCCAGCCAGGAGGAAGCATCACTCTGGCCCTGAGAGATGGGCACCTCCAAAGGAAGCTGATCTCACAGTCTCTTCTCTATGTGACTGAAGTCTTCTACTTGTATCTCTTGTCCACTTCAAACCCAGGCAACACAGGTATATGGTACCTGTTATGGGCTGAATTGTAATACACTCCCCCCACCCCAAAAAAAAAAAGGTATCTTGAAGTCCTAACCCTTCGTACTTGTGAACTTGGCCATGTCTGAAAATAAGGTGCATATTAACACGAGGTCAAACTGGAGTAAGATGGTCCTAACGCACTATGACTAGAATCCTTTCAAAAGAGGCGAGACAGAGAGAGAAGGCAGTCCAGTACAGAGAGAAATTAATGACACAGGGACAAAACAAAGGTCACAGGAACCAAAAGATCATCCCTGGGGCCTTCAGGGAGAGCTGGACTCTGTTGACACCTTGATTTGGCATTCCAGCCTTCAGATAAGATAGTTGAGCAATGTGTTTACCATGAATAATAATTCAGTATTAGACATCTTCAATTTTGCCTTTGATTTTTTTCTCCCCTCCTTGGAATGATTTCCTCCTTGTTCCAGTACTAAATTTTAAGTCTGCATAAGTTTTGCACACTTGAGAATAACCCGAAGATATCGCCCTAAGGTGATCTGGCATTGTCGTCCGTCAATGTTCTAGACCTCAAAATAGAGTGAAAGGGGGATTTGTAGGGCAAAGTGAAAAGCCATGAGAGGGCACTGTAGTTTCTCTGGTTTGCAGTTAAGATTTCGGTGAGCAGCGGAAGGCAAATTTTTTAGCCAAAGAGTCAATCTTATCCATCACAAGTTAAAAATTACTCAAGAGCCATTTTATTGGGGGCTCATAGACCTCTTATCACAATCCATACATCCATCCATTGTCAAGTACGTCCACCTTTGTTGCCCCCATCATTCTCAAAACATTTGTTTCTACTTGAGCCCAGGGTATCAGCTCCTCACTTTCCCCCTCCTTTCCCCCTCCCTCCACCTCATGAACCCTTGATAATTTATAAATTATTATTGTTTTGCTAATTTTACACTACCCGACGTCTCCCTTCACCCCTTTTTCTGTTGTCTGTCCCCCAGGGAGAAGGCTATATGTTGATCTTTGTAACTGGTTCCCCCTTTGTACTCCACCCTCCCTCCACCCTTCAGCCATAAATATATATTTTACAAATGAAATCACCATTGTTTTGCAAAAGTTCTATTTTCGATTTTACTTTAGAGCCACATGTACAAACGGAAAGAGCTAAATAGACCTGGAGAGTTCAAGATTGTACACCAAAAGTTTGTGAGGAAATTCTTTCATCTTAAACCAAATCTGCCGTCTAGTGGCTATGGGACCAGAAAGAACTGCCCTGCCTGTAGGTTTCTGAGACTGTACTCTTCATTGGAGTAGAAAACCCACAGTCATTCTCCCGAAGGGAAAATGGTGGTTTTGAACTGCTGACCTTGCTCTTTGTAGCCCAATGGGGAACCACTGTGCCAGAAGGGCTCCTCGCATTTTAAAGCTGTCCACTATTTAAGTAAAGAGAAGTTGGACTGATTGTTTACCTGGGCAAACTATTCACTAACCAAATGGCCTAAAGGAAGTCTTTAAACCCTGGATGGCAGTGTCCCCACTTGCAAGATGTGGAGCTTTAGTCTGGTGATTTCCAAGCCTCTTTCAATTGTAAGGGAGCCCTCGTGGTGCTGTGGGATCCACAGACTGCAGGCTACGCACTAACTGCATGGGTGGGGGTTCAAACCCCACAGCCACTCCGCAGGACAGAGACGGAGGTGTCTGCTTCCTGAGAGTCAGACTCGGGAACCCTATTTGGAGTGGGAACTGACTTGATAGTTGTGGTTTTTCAACTCTAAAATTCTTATCTTACACTAACTTTCAACTCAGGAAGACTTCTGAAGAGTATGTGCTTTATTTCATCACGTTCCCTAGTTCATCCAAACCAGTTTACTTTTCTACCCTTCCTATTTTTATTTTGCCCTTGAAGTCACTTTTGAGCTTTCCCCTTTAAGCCGCCCCAGCCACTGCCATTAAGTCACTTCTGGCTCACGTGACACTGTAGGATGGGGTGGAACTGCCCCGGAGGGATTCTAAGCCTGTTAGCAGATCATCACATCTTTCTCCAGTGGCCTGGCTGTGGATTCGAACCACCGTATTAAGCGCTTTCAGCGCTTAATCACTGTGCCACTAAAGTTCCCTTTTCCTTCTTGTGATTAGGCAAAGCAGTGGGGGATTTCATTTTACTTGGATCCACAATCAGTGCCTCTGGAAACAACATTCAAGAAATCGGCTCTCCAGGAGCAAGGCTGGGCTTCCTACTCCCAACAGGACAGTGATGACACACACACACACACACACACACACACACACACACACACAAGAAAGAAAGACCTATTGTCCTAGGGAACTGTGCTGCCCAAGACCTTTCCCCTCTCAAGCAGCCTTTATTGGCAATTAACATGATATGTAAGCCCTCTTAGAGCATTTTCTTTTGATTCTCACAACAGCTCACGTTTTGTAGGTCTTGTCTCCTACTCACCTGTTGAGCAATCTTGGGATTGGAAGAGTTCAGTAAGTTGCCCACAAGTAACCCAGCTACCAAGGATCCTTGGTGGTGTGTGGATAGGGTTGGAAGGCTAACGGAAAGGCCAGCCGTTAAAACTCACCAAGTTCTTTCCTGAGGAGAAACATGAGGTTGCTGCTTCCGTAGATTTACAGTCTTAGAGAACCTTTATAGGGTTGAAATCGACCCGATGGCAATGGGAAGGCTGATAATGTTACAGACCAGATTTTCCAACACTGGAGCCCTTACTCTTCAAAATACTCCTCCCTCTCCCACCGTCATGTGTCCTTGATCAATTATATCCTGTTAGGTTGTATCTTACACTGTGCATTGTCTCCTGGGAATGATCTATCTAATCTTGTGATGGATTCCCCCTTTCTCACCCGCTCCCCCCCCCCAACCATCCCTCTGCTCTCCTGATACCCTTACTCCCATTACTGTTCCTAAGGGGTTTGTCTTTCCTGAATTCCATGTGCTGACAGCTCTTATCTCTATCAATGTGTGTTCGCCAGTAATGCCAGATTTATAAGTTAGAACTGGGTCGTGGTTGGGGGTGTTGGGGGTATTCGGGAACACCTTGGTTGACTCATTCCTTTCTTATACTACTAACGTGAGGGTGGGGGAGATATCCAAGTAGCTGTTGATGGACTTTGGGTCTCCACTCCAACCTCTCTCTTTCGACTCGGTATAGTTTGTTTTGAATCATTTGATGCTTGATGCCTGACCCCATTGATACCTCATGGTCACACAGGCTGGTGTGCTTCTTCCATGTGGGTGCATTTTCTTCCCTGCTAGATGGCTGCTTGTTTGACTTCAAGCCTTTAAGACCCCAGACGCTGTATTGTTTGATAGCTGGGCACCGTCTGCACTCTTCAGCACATTAGATTGTTCACCCATTTTATCTTCAGCGGTCACTCTGAGAAAGTGAGCATCACAGAATGTCGGGTTATCAGAAGAATGTGTTCTTGTGGTAAAGGAGGCCTTGAGTAGAGGCCCAAAGTCCATCTACTATCTTAATACTTATCATATAAATATGTGGACATTGAAACTCCTTTTTATTTATTTTTTGAAACCCCTTTCTGGGGTTTTATTTGGGGGGGGGCATCACTACCCTCTGGTGGTGGGGGTAGGAGGCCCAGTCTTTGCGCCTGTGGAGCCGCTGCTGGAATTGAACCTCCATCCCAGTGGGCCGCAGTCCCGCGCACAACCACTACATCACTGGGGCTCAGCCCAAAACTTCTTTCTAAAGGCTCCAAGGAAAACCTATCCCCATGATTTTTCCCTTGTCTAGAGGCTAGCTGCAGTCTTTCATTTTTCAAGCCAGCAGGTCAATTCCTTCCCACTTCACATCCGTCTGTATTCCTCTCCTGTCTGGTCTTTCCACTTTCAAAGACCCTGTAATTACACTGAATGGACCTGACTAATCCAGGATAATCAATTTTAAAGTCAGTGGATTAGCAACATTAATTCCACACGCAACCTTAATTCCCTTTTGCTATATGACAAAGGGTCATCACAGATTCAGGGATGAGGATATGGACATCTTTTTTCCTTTGGATATGGACATCTTTTTTCTTTTTCCTTCTTCTTTCCTGGCTCTTTGGAATGTCACCCTTGGTAGATGCTGCTCCTTTGCCCTCAAGTGGTTGTCATTGCTCTCCTTCTAGCTCTGTCTTCTGTTTGGCCGAAAATTGAGCCTTTCAGGGTGAATTCATTTCCAGGCCTCCAGGGTAACTAAGGGTCATTGTCTTGGGGATACCACCAGTCTCGATTCCACGACGAATCCTGGTCCTTTGATGATTTTGTGCTTTGTTCCACATTTCTTTCCCTCTCTGGGATCTTGTCATCAGATCCCTCTCTGAGCAGTTGGCAGTGGTACCCAGACACCATCTAGGTCTTCTGGTCTCAAGGTCTTGGAGACTCATGCTCATGGGGTCTGTTAGTCCCTTGCACGGAATGCTTCCCTGTGTTTGGTTTTCTACTCTTCTTTCCTCTGGACAGGGAAAGACCAATAATTGTATCTTAGATGGCTTAGAAGCTTTTAAAACCCCAGTTGCTAGCTAATCCACAAAAGTCAATTATGGATTATCATCCCTGTGGACTCTTTTGTCAATTGACATTGATGTTCGCTGAGAAAGACATGGACATCTTTGAGGAGGCATCCTTCTGCCTACTACACTGTGTGTGTTTTTTAAGAAAAAGAATACAAAATAACAACTACAAAAATAAATATGATTCTTTGAACACGGTGCTAGGGTCTCTCCCAGGTACCTTACTAGGGTGTTAGTCTAGGATGACCAAATCCAGGTAGACTTATATGTGTGTAAGAGGGAACTTTCTATCAAAGAGTAATTGTATATTAAGAAAATATCCCAGCTAAGTCTGTAAGACCGAGATTAGTCTATATGTCCCTTAATAGTTCACAGACCCCTTTTAGACAACAAGCTCATGCAATGATGCCAAATGCAGGATGATGACAGGCCAGTGGGTGCAAAGTCTTGTGGGTTCAGTGATGTTATAAGCATCTCAGCGCTGGCGTGGGTCTCCACCTGGCTTCTCCAGCCTCCGGGGATCTGGTCCTATCAGTGTCTCCATGTGGCTTGTCAACAGGAATGTCAAGCAGAGAGAGTGTGTCGGGTCTCCAGGAAGGAAAACAGGATTTCCCAGAATCCTCAGGAGAAGGCCATGCCCACTCAGAGGCCTCATTGGCTGTGACCTACCTGTTCAACACTAGATCCAATCCTTCACTCAAGTGGACAGGGATTATGTCACTGCCCCAACTAGATTCACAGAAAATGTTCCTCAGCATATATACGTTTTACTTAAGTACTTTAAACAGACACTTAGCAGGTTCAACAAGTCTTTCTAAAAACACCAATTTACACAGTAATCTTATGGAACGGTCGCTTTCCTTAGTGGACCCTGAGCAATCTGGTTGCGAGCATCATATTCTGAACCGATTACACTATGCTACAGTACGAGCTTTCTTGAAGAAGTTCCCTGGAAATTGCTTTATTCAATTTTTCCAGCGGCATTCCATGGTCAGGGGAGCCAGCCCCTAACGGATCATCCCGGGTGTGGTAGACGTGACTGTACAGGGATAATAAGTAAAGATTACAGTAAAGTCACAGAAAATATGAGAGAGAAATAATGCAGTCATCAAACACATTTCATGGTCGCATGCTCACCTCAGCCTCCCTTGGTGGTCCACTTAGAGAGCCAGAGAAAGTTATTGCTCATCAAGCTTTATCACTACTTCGGGCATGGTTACACGTAACCACACGTCACAGAAAGAGACAATAGGCATACACATCACAGGAAGGGGATGTACTATAGGCATGAGGGTAACAGGAAGTGGACTAGCTAGGGGCATACATGTGACAAGAAAGGGGGCTCTTAGATTCATGATGGTGGCCTACCCTTGGTCATCCTTCGGTGGGTTTGATCTCTCTGGGCTCCCACAAGGCAGCAGTCTACTACTATCCTTATCAGAAGGGAGTGGGCCCTACTTAGGGAGGGGCAGACTAATTGCTTTCATGGGAGAATAACCCCTGACCTACTTCTGTTGACCTCCAAGTGGACAGTCATTTGCCATGTGCAGCAAGCAGCTCAGTTTGGCATATATTTGGGGGCGACAGCGTTGGAGAAATCTATTTCCTACACACAGCCTAAGTTCTTATAATGTCACTAAATAAGACTCTCCTATGCTGTGTCCCTAACCAAACTCTCCTACCATCTTGCCTAAATGCTGGTGTCACCAAACAGACTGCTGGGATGGAGTAAGTCCTGCCCTCTCCAATGATCAGGGTTGCCACTCCCTTGTCGACAGTTATCAAAGGTAAAGAACACCCATTATTGCTCATAAGCAAGGCTCGGTCATGGGTGCTATACCAACTGAAAATGTGCTTTGTGAAGACAGGCTGAGTGTGTGAAAGGAGACACATAGGCCTACTCAGGAAGTCCCTGAACCTCTGATCTCCTTTCCCCCTTAACCTCTGGTTGTTTGCAAACCAGAATCTGAAGCTTACTCCTCAAGCCTGAGTGGGGAACTGAGTGTCCAGACTAGGGTGGAATCAGCCTGACCTGCTAACTCAACAGTTGATGGCTTATTCCTGCCTCGGTTTCCTCAACTGTGCTCCCGTTCCACAGCAAGGCCCTGGATTTACATTTCTTCAGTATTCCTCCGGACCACCAGACACTCCGCCATGACTTGTTTTGATCACTTTCACTCCCACTTTGGTGTCTCAACGCTGAGGAATGTAAGTGGTTCTGTGACAGAACCAGACTCCAACGAGTTTGACTTCAAATGTTAGCCTCTGGAAAGTGACTTAATGACTAGAGTGGTTATTTAGAGAACGTTTTTGGTAAGGATGGGGCAGGGGCAAGCACTGAACTGCCACCTCCAAGGTCAGGTCCACCTTTGTAGATGGATGAGACTGTACAGTCCTGGAAGGCAGTCCTTATGCGTCTGGCTCCACTAGAGAAGGCTGCAATGGGTTGGTTTTTGGTTTCCATGGCATTTGTGGTTAGACAAAAGAACCCAAGCGACATGCTGCTGCCTATAATTAGACCCTCCCCTAGAGCTTCATTGTCCATAAGGGCTTGGCCTCCATGCCTGTCATGGCTCCCTGTTTCCTACATACACGTCAGTCTACTCTCGCTCTCCCTGCCGGGCTTCTTCCCCCACTGTCCACTTTCCGACCATGCATCCTTCATCACAGGTTCCCCCGCCAGGCTCGGCCGTAAACAGCCCCGGCCCTTGGCTCGGCAACATCTCGCAGGGCGTCCACGAGGTCTGTGCTTTCGCCGAGGAAACGGGCGCCGAGGGGGGGAGTACATGCCCCGCGGCCCCCGGGCTGCAGCGCCGAGGCCGGGGTCGGCCGGGTCCACGTGGCCTTGGCGGCGCCGCGTTCGCATCCTCTTCCAGCCGCAGGTCTGCTCCGCTCAGCCCGGCTCCCGAGAGCACGCGCCCTCAGTCCTTTTCTGCCAGACCAGGGCACCGGCGGGTCCCCCCCCCCGAGTTTTCCGGGGTCCCGGGGAGGCAGGGGCGCCCGTTACCGCCGGTCGGAGAGCGTACGCACCCTCGAGCCGGCGGCCGCGCGCGTAAGGGAGGGGCGGGGCCTCGCCGGCCCCCCACCCCCACCCCGTGCGCATGCTCGGGCCGCAGTATTTAAGCGGCGGCGCCCCCGCGGGGGACTCGGGTTGGAGCCACGAGCGCGCGCGGAGCCCCGCCCCTCGCGTCGCGTCACACTCGGGGCGGTGAGTCACACGGAGGCGCGCGGACCCCTGGAACGCCTTCGCTGGCCACGTGGTCGGAGGGAGCCGGGTGTCGCCGTCGGCGGTCTGGGGGTGGAGGGGGCACGGCGATCGAGGGGCGACGGCGGGGGGGCGGGGCCTGGCACGGGCTCCGGGGGCGGCACGCTCGGGGCTTTCGCTCCATCTCCGCAGCTTTTGGCAACCTCCGGGGCGATGGCACGAAAATTACCCGGGGACTCCGTCTCCTGCTGGGCGGCCGCTCGGCGTGCACTGCGGGGATGACTTGGGACAGGAGCGGAGGTTTCTTTTAGGGGCTCAGGGGCAGTTTAGGACACCGGCCAGAACCTTTAAACTCGGTTACACGTTGTTTCCTTCATCCTGACAGAATTCACTCCCATTCAGAAAGTTAAGAAACTCCAAGCCTGTCCAGGCCTGCCCACCGGGAACTGTGCTGTATGAACCTTCATTTCTATTCGTATGTTTACTGTTGTGAGTAGTGACCTTCTTGCTAGTTTTTGTGTGTCTGTTTGGTTTTTGGGGGAACCAGGGAGCCGTAGCCTCTTTTTATTACACAGCCACATCCCCCCAATGCCTGCTAGTTCTCTCTCGTCCTAAGTGCAACATCTGTGACCGTTCATGAGCACATATGACCCTCTTCCCCATGTAAGAAACTGCTCCAAGCTTCATCTCTTCAAGGTCAGTTGTTGTGAGGCCGGTCTCTTGTACTTGTCAGTGTGAGACATCCTTCCTTCACCAACAAGCCTAATGGAACGTAACGTGCTTAGAAGAGTGTCATTGCCAAAGGTAAATACACACCACCATTCAACTTTCCTCCTGTTCTCCAATGCCTCCTCCCCCCACCCCACAGTCATGATCCCAGTTCCACCCCACACACCCCACCAGACCAGAGCATGTTCAGGGGTACAGATAAAATCTAAAAACACAGGGACTCCAGAACAGACCGCCCCCCCCCCCCACTGTCAGGAAGTTTGTAGGAATTGTATATG
>PVJH01030470.1:0-24783 GCA_004026705.1 Nesogale talazaci
CTGCTCTCATAATTTTCTCTTTTTCTTCATAATTGGATAGTTTAACAACTATATGTCTTGGTGTTTTCTTCTTGGGGTTTAGTCTAGCTGGTGTTCTTTCTGCCTCCTGTATGGTTATATGGCTTTCATTCATTAAGCTAGGGAAGTTTTCCTCTAAGCATTCCCTCACTATTTTGGATGTTGGTTTTCTTGATGCCTCCTCCTCCGGCAGACTGATAATCCTAATGTTGTTTCTTTTCATAGTATCAGCCAGGCATCTAATATTTTCTTCTGCTTCTCTTATAGACTTATTAGATTTTTTCTCCCACTTATTAATTTCTACTTGTGAGTCCTCTAGGTCACTTGTTCTGTTTTCTGTCTCCTCCATTCTCTGGCCGAAATCTGAGAGCTTACTATTAGTTTTTGTTAGCTCACTCTTTAGTTTTTGAATTACCCTTTGGTGCGTTGCCTTTTTCTCCTGCATCAATTCTTCTTTCTTCTTTAATGCATCACTTAAGAGCTGCATACGTGTCAGTAACATCTTGAAGATTTCTTTCTGTGGTTGATTGATCTCCGCATTTTCTATGACTCCTTCTAGGTCCAGCTGATCTTCTTGCATCGGATTCAGTTTCTCTTTTCTTGATACTGTGGAAGCTGCTAGCTGGTTTTTGTTTGATTTATTCGTATTAGGTGGCATTTTCCTTGGTGTTTTGTGGCCCTGGGGTCTCTCTTTAGGAGGCTGGTCTTATATTATAGCTTTCCTCAGGCACTGTTTGCAGCTCGGCCTTGCAGATTTGATAGAGCGTGTTGGCTGAGCAGGGGAGTGGGTTTAGTGGGTGGGTTGGGAGTTGGGTGATCTGTACATGGCTAGGGGCGCTTGCCACAGATAGGTGGGAAAAAAATCCTCTAGTACTCTGGGGTGGGGAGGATTGGCTGGCTGTTTACCCAGGAGACAATGTAAAGCAGACCTCTCTGTCGCTGGTCTTAGGGCGGGTGCCCTGAACCGGCAGCGTCTGTAAGGAGTGCTGGTGACTGTGGGGAGTGCGGGCGTTCCTTCAGCTCCTGTTAGAAAGTGTGGCCCAGATGGGCGGGCTTGGGTTTAGGGGATGGCTTGATCTTATCCTGAGCAGTGGTGGCGCCCTTAAGGTGCGCCTGGGCGGGGGCCTCCGGGATGGGGGAGGGGCTGGCCCACCGTTATGCTTGGGGCACAGGAGTCCCTGGGGGTGGGGAGGAGAGGTGTGGGTCTGCTTGGAGTGTCCCCTGAGCACCCTGGGCACCTTGGGGTGGGGAGGACTGGTCAGCGATTGCGCGCACACGCGCGCTGAGTAACTGCGGGTCCCAGATCTCAGGGTCGCAGAGTGGCGCCCTGGATACTGCTAGCACAAAGAACCCGCAACATCTGTGCAGGCGTCTGTGCTGGTGTCCCTGGGGAGCGCGGGCGTGTGGGTGGCACTTGCTCCTGGTTCAGAGGAGGCTCTGAGCTTTCCTGGAGTCACAAAACCCAATTTGAGAGCCCCACCCTTCCCGTGTCACCCCCACTCACCGATCTCCAGGAGCTCCGGGCGTGGGCTGCCTAGCTGGCCGCCATGTTCCCTCCGTCTCCGACTTTCAATCTTAAGTTATTTTTCTTCAAAGACTACCATCCTCATAGATCTTAGACAGTAATCTTTTGTAAAAATTATTTTATTGGAGACCTATACAACTCATCACAACAATACATACATATATACATTGTATGTCAGGCACATTGTAAAATTGTTTCTATGTTAGTCCGGGTAGTCTAGAGAAACAAATTCATAAACACACATTTGGATACAAGGGAAAGATTTATATGAAAGAGGAATGGAACATTGAGAGCGCATCCCAACCCACTCCAGTCCAAGGTTATAAGTCCAACACTCGCCCACACTTCTGAAACCAGTCCATAAAGTCTCCTTCCAACTCACAAAGCAAAGCACCAGGACAACCACAGGCCAGTGCGTGCAGAATTCCATGTGTCCAGCGGCAGCAGAAGCATCCCTTCTTTGGTACAGGTCTCTCTGTGGCTATTCCGGCGTCAGAGGTCTGGTTCCATCAGGGTGAGGCCATGTGTCTTCTCCAGTTCCTCAGACGCTGTCACCTTGTGTTGTCAGTTGAGTGTTTCCCAACAGCTGGGGAGGTGGTCTCTCATTTCTATGAGGGAAATATCGTGAGACATCTTGGAATTCTCAGGAGAAAGCCTTGTCCACACAGAGGCATCATAGGCTGTCTGCAGTTTGATAGGCTAGACTCCATCCCTCGACTCCTAATAATGAAATTGACACGAATACATGCCTGCCACAGTTGCCCTCATCATTCTCAAAATATTTGCTTTCTGCTGAGTCCTCAGGATCAGTTACTTATTTTCCCCCTAACGCCCAGTTGACTGGATGCCTGTGAGATTGTTTTCATGGTTTTAATTTTATGATGTATTAATAAGAATTACACAGACCTGATCAAGATATGTATTTTATGAATGAATTGATATATATATATTTTTAACTCTCTAAATATAGCAAGATCAACTCTACACCTGGGCTGCAGTTAGTCAACCCACACACTCACTGGATTATGCAGAAGAACAATTTCCCAGAAGAGTCCCATCTGCTCGGCCTCTCTCAAAACTTCCTGATGAAGACCAGAGGCCCCAGGATGCTGAAACAGGTAGGAGCCTGAGAACCAGTAATATTCTGAAATTGTGTTAGCATAAATTATCTTTGTACTGATGACTGAACAATGAATCTGCATTTCCCCTGTAAGTCTTTCTGAGAGCATATTCTGCAAATAACTCAATTAAAATCTGTGAGAGGGTTGTTGAATGGAAGACTTTTGTGTCCCACCTCCAGGGCTACAGAATAAGAGTTTGGGGGAATTGGATACTGGAATTCTCCAGTAATTATTGTGTATACTCAAGTTTTCAAACCACTGACTCCATACACCCAACTTTGCCAACAAGTAGAAGCTTTTGTTTAATTATCTATTTTTTATCTTCATATATTAAATTGGAGGTTCAAGCTAGAGAATTAGTATAATCTCGGTTTAAACTATTTTTTTAAACTGCATGTATTTCAGATGTACTATATGTATTTTTTTGTTTAATTTGTGTTCTCCCTTGTTGTTTTTTCTAGTACTTTTTGTTCACCTAAGCCTTTTTTAAGGTGATGTATAAAGAAATAAATGTGAGGTTTGCATTAGCTTTATTTGGAAGAGTTGAAATGTGTAATTATGTTCTCCAAAACTAATTCTCGGAAAGAATTTTATATTTTTCTTACAGTATAGAAGGAGATATTTGTGTAACAAGGTTTTATGATACTTGGCTTTATTACCCATTTATTATTTACTTACTTTTTGACATATGTTTCTGATTTCTTCTTAATGGAGTTACCAACACGGAAGAGCATCTTTATGATTTTACACTCCACCCCTCCTTGTCAAATGTTGCTACGTAGTAGTTCAGGATTATGTTCAGTGGTTCCCCTCTACCCTGCCTCCCACTCCCCTTGCCCAACTGACTCGAAGAGGGAAAGATAGATAGTCATTAGACATTTATTTGGACTTGTGGTAAACGAGAATGACATATAGTAAGAGCATGTAGCTGCTTCGTAAATACCAAATTAATTAACTTAATCAAGTTTTCTAATCACTGTATCCTTGTTTTCTCATGTGTTAAATATTGATAACAAGAGCATCTACAGCATAGCATTATTTGGAATATTATGGGAGACTACATCTTAAATGCACTAAGAATTATATTCATTTTTTTTGGGGGGGGGGCATCACAGCTCTCCGGTGGTGGGAGTAGGAGGCCCTGCCCCACTGCTGGAATTGAACCTCCGTCCCAGTGGGCTGCAGTCCCGCGCACAACCACTATGCCACCAGGGCTCAGCCCAAGAATTATATTCATATTGCAATGCCTTTCATGGCATAGGCATGTGCTATTATTATTATCATGTTTATTACCCCATGTAGTTATCTTTCTTATGAGTTCAGTTTTATAGAGAAAATAGCTAAAGTGTCTGAGGTTGTGTTCCAGCACCCTGTACAAAGTCCTGAAAGGAAAAGCTCATGCTCAAAACAGGTATCCTCTGTTTGTCTCAGTCTTTGAAGGGATGCATTGTTTCTTTTTAAAATTCTTCCCTCTGTTTCCTCACCCCACTGTTTGCGCCATTGTTATCTATGTAAATTTTAATGGGATTGGGATGATAGCTTGAGAGTAGCTTTCTCATGAAAACTTTCTCAGAAAGAGTTCAGTATGTTGATGATCTCTACATCTTATTCTAGGAGAGCACTTTGTATTTGTTACACAGAATATATCTTATTAAGAACCTCAAAAAAAAAAAAAAAAAAAGAACCTCCAAAGACTGGAATAAAAAGAGTAGGTTCATTTTGATGAACTTTGTGCAGAGACCTGAAGTAAAATCTTTGATCCACTAGAACAGCGTTCCCACTTCTTGGGGCCAATGTTCAGTCCTGCATATATCCTTTCAATGATCTATATTTAGGAAGCGCCACTTGTGACCTCTTGGTGAATGTACTCCATAAAAGAATAACAAATGAAAGAGGATGAGAGATATATTTCAGTTAGGGTTTAACATAACACAAAGTCAATTTAGGCAAAGTTCCATAATGTACAGATCTATAAGAAATCCAGGGACTTCACATGGTCTCACTTTAGAACACAGCAGACAGATGAACATTGTATTTGGTTTTAGAAGTAAAAATAGTAAAATTAGTGATCTCATTATATACCCACTTCTATTTTTTTGAGTTAAAAAATTACTTATTGGTAGGTGTGTTAGTGTGGATAGATGAGAGAAACAAATTCAGAGAGACCCATATTTGCATAAGATCAATTGAATATTGAGAAAACATCTCAGCCCAGTTCAGATGAAGTCCGTAAGTTCAATATTAGCCCATATATCTGGTATCAATCTATAAAATCCTCTTCAGGCTCAGGAAACACATGCAAAGCTACTCAATGCAGGAAGATCACAGGCCAGTGGGTGGGAAGTCCTGTGGATCCAGTGGCAGTGGAACATCTCAGCACTGGTAGGGGTCTTCACATGGCTCCAGGGCTTTAGTGTAGCTCCATGTGTCTTGTCCGCAGGAATGTCTTGCAAGGAGTCAGTGTGTGTCCAGCTTCCAGCGAGCTATTTATTTCCTTGGTATCTCCAAATGAGGTTATCAAGCTGCAACCTGAATGACAGGATAAACCCTACCCCTTCATTCTTAAGTCTCAGATTGAGAACAGATCATGTAACTGCCACGGTAGGAAATGATAAGGTATAAAGACAATAGAATAAGTTAATTTTATTGATAGTACTTTGAATAGTTATTCATGTCCTCTATATTTGCTATCATTGATTCGATTCCCTTATTTTGCCTCTGTTTCAATCTTTTAAATAGAGCATTTATATTATATAATAAAATGGTCCTCTAGGTCAAAGTTGAACTGCACCTCTGGGTTTTCACAACTGCAAATCTATAGCAGAGTAGACAGCCTCAGCCTCATCTTGCCTCCATGTAGAAGGTAGTAGTTTCGGACTGGTGAATGTGTACTTAGTAGCCCAGTAGTAAGCCATTATGCCACAATTCCAGTGTATTCTTAACCAGTCTTAACCCATCTTGGCTCTGTGCATATTAGACTTTGTCTCCACAGATAGGTCTAAAAATCCAAACCTATCTTCTAAACTGTATCTCCTAGGAGAATAAGACAAATTGGAAAGAAAATTAGGTAGCTATAAACCTTATAAAAACATTGATAGGAAGTTATATTTCTGAATAAGGTAAACTGTGTGAAAGCCTGACTGGTATAAGGCAGAAAACGATTGAAAAAGGAAAAATTTAATTAACATGAATGATGGAAAAGTGATAATGCAATAATATGTCAAAGGAGGAAAACTATAAGATCTGGAAAATCAACGGGACCCTTTGAATTCTGGTCTCATAGACTTCAGTCTCTTGATTTCTATTTGTGTACCTACCTCTGTGTTCCATGATGGTTTCCTTTCTGGGGTTCTGGACTATTTTATTTCTGACATTTGAATTACTTTTGCATCATAACTGATCTGTTCTCAATATATGAGAGGACATGAAAAAGTTTGAAAAATGAAATAAGCATAAAAATATAAACTTTTGGGGCTGAGCCATGGTGGCGTAGTGGTTGTGCGCGGGACTGCGGCCCACTGGGATGGAGGTTTAATTCCAGCAGTGGCTCCACAGGAGCAAAGGCTGGGCCTCCTACTCCCACCACCAGAGAACAGTGTTGCCAAAAAAATAAACTTTTTTTTCACATAAGTTCCATCAAACTCAGACAGTTTTATAGTGATGACAAGAGCTATTTAGACTATCTCAAAAATAATTGAATGTCTTGGGAGTTTAACTATATCATTGCAGCCTTTTTATATTATTAACTGACGAATAATGAGTTTCATTTAAAGATATTTTTAGGACTAGGAAACAAACAAACAAAAAGTCGGAAGGAGTCACATCAGGCCTTGGAGGTGGATGCCTAATGATTCCTCATAAAACATCCTGAAAAGGTGCCCTTGTTTGATGACAGCAATAAGCAGGAAATTTGTTGTGGTGGAGAAGGAACCTATGTGCTTCCTTTAAAAAAAATTAAGGATTTTGCAAATTTGTTTCAAAACACTCACAATAAGCAAATGTTATCATTCTTTAATTCTACGTAAATCCAGAAAGCAACGTGTCTTGGGTATGCCTCATCTTGCATGTCCCTTACTTTTGACTGGTCCACTTTTTCTTTCACTGAGCTACATCTACCCCTGGGAGCCATTCCTTTGCATTTACTTGGTCTTCAGGATCAAACTGGTAAAGTCTTGTTCGTCTCCTGTTACAACTCCTCCAGGAGCCCTGTGGGTGCAGTGGGTTAAGCACTGGGCTGCTAACCTCAACATCAGCATTTCCAATTCCCCATCTGTTCCAGGGGAGAAAGGGGTGGCTTTCTACTTCCATGGAGAGTTAGTCTTGAAAACTTACAGGGCAGTTTTACCCTGGCTGATAGGATTGCTGTGAGTCAGTTGACATGATGGTAGTGAATTTGGGTTTTGGTTTATATCTCTTCCAAGATGTACTGCAGTATCTTGAACTTATTTCTTTAAAATTTCCATGGAAAGCTTTTTTGTAGATGATCTGGACACAAAAATTTTAGTGTTCATAAAAAAGAAGTTTGCTCATTTCTCCCCTTTTATTTTTGCATCTATTCAACAAAAATTAAGAACAGTTTTATTGGCATAATTCACATATGATACAATTCAATCAATTTTAGAACATCAATTCAAATTTCAAATTTCAAAATTCAAATAAAATTGTTCAATCAATTTTAGAACATGTTTTTCTTTCTTGGCCTTACTGTTATTAGCTCCACATTGCTCCTCGGTCTCCCTGCCATACACCCAAGAAACCATTGGCTTAGTTACTGTCTCTATAGAAATGCCAGATACCATATACAGGAAAACATATTAAAAATGGAAAAGAGAAAACTAATAAAATAGCAAATTAAATAATAAAAAACCTCAACTAAAAATAAAACAGAAAATATTAAAGACTAGAAAAAAATTTAAAATAGATGAAAAGAGAGATCAAATGATATGGCATTAAATTTTAATCTAATTGCATCTTCAGTAATTCACTCTCTAATTCAACTTCCAGTTTTCAGTCATGCTAAGCCGAACCAGCTGAGATCCTTATGGTACTGCCTATTGTTTTATTGTTAATTGCCAATCTCTTTCAGTTAGTACATGGTCAAGATTAATTTTTTCCTCATGCATTCATGTGGATGAGATATTGCTGTGAGTCTCATCTTTAATTAACATCATCTCATCCCTTACCAAAATGAGTTGCCATTTTAAAATTGCTTATTTCTTCACGTCATTGTCCCCACAAACTTTTCATAAAGTACTAGTGATTTCACCCTTCTTCCATCTAAGTAAGCCCTATCATAAATTTGCTGTTCATTTGCTCCAACAATTCATATTAATATGATTGGGATTACTTTCAAACTGATGTCTTATTTTTCTTAGTGTCCCTAACTAAATCCTGTCCACAAATATTATAAGAAGGTAATGTGAGTAAAAAACACTTTTAAATTTGATTTATAATATTTTTTCTTGTTTTTTTTTGGGAGGGGGGCATCACTGCTTTCCGGTGGTGGGAGTAGGAGGCCCAGCCCCATTGCTGGAATTGAACCTCTGTCCCAGTGGGCCGCAGTCCTGCACACAACCACTACGCCACCAGGGCTCAGCCCTTGATTTATAATTTTTAATGTGCACTTTCCATGGATTTTTTTTTTTTTTTTTTTTTTAGTGGGCATCACTGCCTCTGGTGGTCGTGGGCGCTACCCAGCCGCCACTGGATTTGAACCGCCAAGCTCACGGGCTGCAGTTCCGCACTCAACCACTTATGCCACCAGGGCTCAGCCTCTTTCCATGAATTTTTTAAGATGCTTTTTATCTGTCTTCCACGTATACTTACAACATTTTAAGTTTCATTAATTTATATGTGCAGAGAAACAACCAAAAATTGTGCCATCAAAAGGATTAATTGCAGGTCTATGTGATTTGAGTTGGACAGAATTACCCTGAAGGAAAATGGTCCGCGTACATAGTTAAAATTCTTGTTGATTAGTCTCCCTAGGATCACTGCAAACTTCTCCTTTGTAGATTTGAATTCTTGACATTCTGAGTAACAGTCTATTGCTATAGGTGAGTTGAAATTTACTTAGCCAAGATAAAACAAGTGTTCTAAAATTTCGACGTATGCTGTTTCTGTCATGTTTCTGCCATGATTGCCTAGGGTGTAACTCTTTACAGGAGCAGATATACTCCATTATCTCCTGGGCATTCCTAGAGGGTTAATATTACTTGGAATTGATGTGATGCCTGTGGATTTGGTTTGGATTCTGTTCTAATGAGGAATCCTGGTGATGTAGTGGTTACAAGGGTTAATATCTAAGGTATTAGCAGGAGAAATATGAAGTAGTCTGTATTTGTAAGTATTTTAGCTTTGAAAACTCAACAAAGCAGCTCTATATATCTTTAAGGATTGTGTAAGTCAAAATTGGGAACCAGTGGGTTTGACTTTTGGTTTTGTTTCAAAAATTATCTGAACACCTTACACAAAAGAATTATAAGACAAATAGGCCAAACTGAAAGGAATTTAGAGTGAAAGAGTAAAATGAAACAGAGATAAATACATTGAACTGTATTTAGAGGGACTTACAGTTTTTAAATGCAATTGGAAATCTGTTTTTGAGGTTCAAAGTTGAAAGGGAAATGTGAGCATTTATAGATTTCATGGAATATAAGATTACAAATAAGCTTAAATTAGTCCTTATAATTAAAAGAATTGCTCAGAGTAGCAAACATTTTCTGTCCTGTAATATAAAGCAGGGATGTGTAACGGCAAAAACACAAAACAAAACTGGGATGGGTCTAATTATTCCTCGTAAGTAGATTTTTGAGATGATGGAAATACATTATCAACAACTCATTTTCAGGTTTTGTCTGCCTTATTATCCTACATTCATTACGAACCAAGAAGAAGTTGATAGCATTGCATTTTATTAATCTTCTCATTTATTAAGGTCTTTCCAACAGTGTCTCCAACAGATAATTCTGTACTTTCATTTTTCAAAATTGGTTAGCAATTTTCCTCACATATACTAGTTGATGACTCTAATGTTTATTTTATTTAATAAGAAATTCACTTGTTAATTTTGAAGATCACGATATGCTAATTGCCTAAGCTTACTTGTCCTATAAAACTGGCTTACTTCTCCCAAATCAAAAAAAAAAAAAAAAAAAAGAGAACCCCACCCCACCCCAGAAAAGATGTAACTACTGACACAACTAATGTATGTATGTATGTATGTATACATTATGATTAGAGCTGTATGGGTCCTCAATAAAATGATTTTTAAGATAAAAAAAAGAAATGAGCAGAATTTGGGGGTTTGTAGCCTTGTCTGGAGCAAATATTATACCAAAATTGAAAGCATTTACTTATTAAGCAGCCAAACATGTCATAGTATTTAAATGAATTTAATGGACTTTTTTCGATTAAGTTGATTGGATTTGGATCAAATAAATTCAGGAAGCTGTAATGTAATAATTTTATAGAATTTACTATATTTATCAAATCCACATTTTACTAAAAATGTTTGAGCATAAAATTATTTGGGCAATAAATTCATGTTTTACAGTTCTAACAATTCATAAATCAATTGTATCAAGTACATTTGTACATATGTTGCCATCATCATTTCCAATGCATTTGTTTTCTACTTGAGTCCTTGGTATCATTTCCTCTTTTTTCCCCTCCCTGTCCCACCCTCTCATCTATATGAACCCTTGATAATTTATATATTATTTTTATTTTCATATTTTACACCATCCAATGTCTCCCTTCACCCATGCTTCTGTTGTTTGTCCCTCCCCTGGGGGGACAGGTACTGTTCACTGATCATTGCAATCTGATCCCCCGTTCTCCGTCCTCCTTCCCCCTACCCTGATGGCAAATCTACTCCCATTACTGTTCCTGATTGGTTTATCTGTCCTGGATTCTGTGTGTCAAGAGCGCTTATCTGTATCAGTGTACATGCTCTTGTTTAGTCAGATTTATAAGATACAACTTGGGTCATGGCTTTGTGGGGAAGGAAACTTTATAGAACTAAAGGAATGTTGCGTGTATTGTCAGGGCTATACTGCATTTGCTGGCTCATTCCTTCGTTCTTACCCTTCTGTGAGTAGATGTCCAATTGTCTACTGATGGGCTTTGCGACTCCATTCTGATCCCTCACATATGCATGAAAAGGGTTGTTTGTTTGGGGTTTTCTTCCCATTAACACCTTGTGATTCCAAGGGCTGGTGTGCTTCTTCCAGGTGGGCTTTGTTGCTCACCTTCCAGATGGCCACCACTTGTTTAACTTCAAGCTTTAAGAACTCACATGCTATATCTTCTAATAGCCAGGAGCCATCAGCTTTCTTCACCAAATTAGCTTATGCACCCATTTGATATTCAACAATCGTGTCAGAAGGTCAGCTTCACAGAATGTCTGGTTATTAGAATAAAGTGTTCTTGCATTGAGGGAGGACTTGATTAAAGACCCAATGTCCATCAGATAACTTAATACCTAACCTAAAAATATATGTACTAGACCTATAACCCTATCATTATATATTAATATATGCACATGTGTTCATTTCTGTGTTTATACCTCTATAATTGTGTTTTGTCTTCTAGCTCTTTCCTCCATTTCTTTTTATTTTTCTCCCATCCCACTATCATGTTTCACCTGCATTTGGCTCTCTGTACTTCCTCGAGGCTGCATTGTACTTGACATTGATTTTGGATCTCTTGTTCACTTGTTTCTGAATTTGTTGGCTCCCTGCTCTTTTTCCCCATCTCCTCCTCTTCCTGTTCCCTTGGCACCGTTGATCCCATTGTTTTCTCCTGGGGATTGTTTTTTCCTACCTATCTTATATAGATATGAAGGCTCTCATTTTAAAAATTCTTTTATTGGGGGCTTATACAACTCTTACCACAATCCATAGATAAGTCCATTGTGTGTCAAGCACATTTGTCCCTCCATTGCCCTCATCATTCTATAGTATTTTCTTTCTCTTTAAATCCATGACATCGGGTTCTCATTTTTTCTCTTCCCTCCCTTCTTCCCTGCCTTCATTAATCCTTGATAATTTATAAATTATTATTAGTTTGTCATATTTTACACTGTCCGATGTCTCCCTTCACTTACTTTGCCATTGCCTGTAACCCAAGGAAGAGGTTATATCTTTTTGTTTGTTTGTTTGTTTGTTTTGGGGGGGGGTCATCACTGCTCTCCGGTGGTGGGAGTAGGAGGCCCAGCCCCACTGCTGGAATTGAACCTCCGTCCCAGTGGGCCACAGACCCGCGCACAACCACTACGTCACCGGGGCTCAGCCGAGGTTAGATCTTAATAATTGATCCCACCTTTCTACTCCACCTTCTTTCTACCCTCCTGGTATCACCACTCTCACCACTGGTCCTGAAGGGATCATCTGTTCTGGATTCATTATGTTTCTGGCTTCTAGCTGTCCCAGTGTACAAGATAAATTTCATATATCTTAGCTGGTGATTGAAAATATTTTCTATTCCTAGTGGAGAGATATATTGTAGACATTGTCTTATTGTCTCCACTGCATGAACATAAAACTCATTCCAGTTTTTGTTTCATACGTGAAAGGTTTATTTTGAGATGATTAAGTGATTAGTTGTGAAACACATTTGTAATGATAGAAAGCCCAATATTTAAGATTATGATTATACTCAGAATTTGTGAGGTAATTTTAAAATATAAAACATTTTTATTATTAAATTCTTTTATTGGGAGCTCTTATATCTCTTATCACAATCTATACATTCATCCAATGTGCCAAGTATATTTGCACATATACTGCCATCATTATATTCAAAGTATTCTCTTCCCATTTGAGCCCCTTATATCATCTAACCATTTGATTCCCCTCCCTCCGCCTGCCCTCCTTCATGAACCCTTGATAAGTTACAGATTATTATTTTTATATCTTACATTATCCTCCATCACCCCTCATCCATTTTCCATTGTTCATTCCCCTGAGAGGAGTTTATAAGTTGATTCTTGTGACTTATCCCACTTTCTTTCCCCCCTCCCCACCCACACTTTCCTAATCCTCCTGGTATCTCTACTCACATGGTTAACCCTGGGTGTTTATCTGTCCTGGATTCCCTGTGTTGCCGGCACTTGTCTATAGAGGTGTGCATGTTCTGGTCTAATTCAATTTCTGAGGTAGAATTGAGGGCATAATAGTGGGGGAAGGAAGCACCATAGAACTAGAGGAAACTTGTGTGTTTTATCAGTGCTATACAGCACCCTGACTGACTCATCTCTTCCTTGTGACCCTTCTGTGAGGGGATGCCAAATTGTCTACAAATGGGTATTTGGGTCTATGACCATACCACTCTGAACGTGCCCGATCTTGTCTAATCTTGGAAGCTAAACAAGGTTGGATCTGGTTAGTACTTGGATGGGAGATGAGCATTTGGTCTCCACTTCATGTTCCTCTCCCCACCACCCTCCACCCCTATTCACCTGGAGCATGATTTTGTTGTGCGTCTTAGATGTCTGGTACCCAATCCATGGCCACCTCATGATTACACAGTCTGCTGTGATTCTTCCAAGTGGACTTTTTTGCTTCTGAGCTAGATGCCTGTTTAATTGTCTTCAAGGTTTTAAGATGCCAGATGCTACATCCTTTGATAGCAAAACACCATCAGCTTTGTTCATCACGTTTACTTATGCACCCATTTTGTCTACAGTGATTGTATCTGATATGTGAAAATGACAGAATGCTGGATTTTTAGAACAAAATGTTTTGTGTTGAGGGAGTTCAGGCCAAATGCCCATCTGCAACCTTAATTCTTTTTTTTTTTTTTGGCATCACTGCCCTGGTGGTGGGAGTAGGAGGCCCAACCTTTGCTCCTGTGAGCGAGAATTGAACCTCCATCTCAGTGGGCCGCAGTCCCGCGCACAACCACTACGCCACCGGGGCTCAGCCTGCAACCTTAATTCTTAATATAGAGATTTAAGTACATAATTCTATTCTACATAATTGATTCCACCTTTCTTCTTCTTCTTCTTCTTCTTCTTCTTCTTCTCTCTCTCTCTCTCTCTCTCTCTCTCTCTCTCTCTCTCTATATATATATATATATATATATATATATATGCCTGTTTCTAGACCTCTATAAATTTCCTTTGCCTCCTGGTTCTTTCCTCTATTTCCTTTTACTATCCTCTTGCCCCACCATCACATTTGGCCTTCATTCAGGTTTAGTAATTCCTCACTTCTACATTGTCCTTGATCGAGGCCCACCCTGTGCCCTTCTCTCCATTGATTTTAGTATATCTGTTGTCCCATTGACCCTGAGTTGGTACCTCTCTCCCCAGTTTTAGCCCCAGTGCAGCCCTCTGAAGTTCATTTTTCTTGGAGGTGGGGGTGGGGCACATATTTGGGATTGGGCCTGGCCCCACAGATCTCTCTCTTGGTTTCCTGGTACATGCCAGGATGTTGTATTCACATCTTAGAACATGGGGTTGAAACCTGGTCTCTCTCACTTTACTCTGGAAATATAAACAATGCCCTCACCTTGGGTGGGTTGGTGCCCTGCTTCCTTCTACCTATGACTCCCCCCTCCCCTCTGTCTTTCCCCTTATTATTCGTTGGCTGCTGTATAAAAATATAAAATATTTAAAGTTTTTCAGTCACTTGTTCTTTTTTGCGTCTTGATAGTTTTTTAAGTCTAAAGAGAAGGTAATGAGGAATTTAGCATTTTTAAATGTACCCATAGTAGCATTCTATACCTAAAATAATTTCAACAGTGTTATTGGCATATAGTACATGTTTAATGTAATTCAATGGCTTAAAAATATCCCACCCTCCCTTGCCATAATCACAAGAAACTATTAATTCATTTACTGTCTTTACAAATTTGCCTATCCTGGATTTCATTTAAATAATAACATGCAAAACAATAGGGGCAACATATAACCTCAAATGTAACAAAATAAAACAGAAAAATCTCAGTTGCAATGATAACAGAATAGAATGTTTAAAATTAAAACAAACTGAAAATGAGTCAAAAGAGAGAACAAATTTAAAAATTTAACCAAGTTTCATCTGGATTAGTCTACTTCCCAGTGCACTTTATCTGATAGCATATATAGAGCATCCCTTGTCAATTAAAAGGGAATTCACCAGAGACTTAATCTACTGTCATCTACAGCCTTCTGCAAACCAGTTTCTCAGAATTTACATTTTAATAATATTTTCTCTACAGGTCTTGGATTTTAATTATTTACAATCATTGGATCACACGGGTGTTCTGTGTTGACTTAGCTGACACTTCAACTTTGATGACTGCCTGCACTAACACAAGCCTTTAAACCCACAGATATTATTTTTCTGATAGCTAGGCACCATCGGATCTCTCCACATTTTGCTATACAATCCAAATATTCAGTGATCTCTTCATGAGGGTAATTATCAAATAGGGCTATGTCATGAGAACAATTGTTAGATCGGGAATAGCATTAAATGCAAAGTCAACATCCATTCATGTATCTATTATTTTTATATATCCCTGGTCAACATTAGAGACGTTATCCTTTTATTGGGGTAACATTATAAATCCTACCATTGGGCATATTGTAATTCAGCTGGTCACACTGACAGTGATTCCATGTTAACTCATAGCAGTTCAATAGGGCAGGCTAGACCTAGCTCTGAGAATTTTTGAAACTTACAGTATTAGAAATGTCTGTCTCTCCTGTGGTGCTTTCCAAAATACACAGATGGTTGGCTTATACAGATTAAAAGTTCAAGTGTCTTGACTCTCTATACACAAACAATGAAGATTGGAGCGAGAGCAAAACTTGTGAAAAATGCTTATTCACTAAAGTAGGAGTGGGCTGAGCCCCGGTGGTGTAATGGTTGAGTGCGGGACTGTGGCCCACTGGCTTGCTGGTTTAAATCCAGCAGCTCTCCAGGGTAAGACTGGGCCTCCCATGCACACCAGAGGGCAGTGATGCCCCCACCCCACCCCCCAAAAAGTAGGACCATGCCTGCTACACTAATACATGTCATAAGAAAGCAAAAGAATGAGAATAGCAAACATATAGTCATCTTGGGCTGTCATTCACTGAGTCTCTCAAAGCTAGGGATACCAACCGAAATACAATGATGTCCAAAACGTAACATGGAAATAGCATGCTGCTATTACTTGCTGCTATTCAGGGAATATTTCATTCCTTAAATCTACAGGTCCCTACAGGTAAAGTTATTTAGGGGGTTTCCTTATCAGAGCAGTCTGGTGTGACCTATAAGGATGTTGTGTTCCTTAAAAGGACAGACATTAAAGTCCTACTTGTCTATGGTATGTGGCCTGTGTCATCAAGGCCCGAAGAGAAACTAGGCTAAGAGTGCCCAATTAAGAACATAATACTGGGAGTATTCTCTCTTTGGGGGTGTTATATAAGTAATAGTAAGCATATTTCCCAATGGCAATTTTCATCATCCGGTTTGCCCATCAATACAGGTATGACCATCTTTTCAAAGACAGATCTATCTACCTTCCAATGATTTCTGGACTTGAATTTCCATTAATGTTCACTGAGCATCCTTGTAGGAGTGTCTGTTGATTTGTGGTAACTGTGGGATCATGCTATGTGTCAAGGGGTGATTGATTTTCTCCCTCTACCCTTTACAGAAATTTACCACAATTGAGGTGAGTCTTCTGTTATTCAAATGATTATTGATTGTAGAAGAAGAGGGTGATGTGTGGATCATGAGCTTTACCATATGGTTTGGGAGATAAGATTAGATTATATATATAACCTGAATACAAATGAATTCCTTTGATTTAGCTTGTATTCTTCTATTAGTCTTACCATACAATATTTGTCCTTTGTGGCTGATAAAATTTACTTGACACAATGGCATCCAGGTTCATCTAAGCCATGTTCCTGGCTTCATCCTGTTTTTTTTTTAAATGGATGCATAGTATGAATGTGATAAGTTTATTTATCCATTCTATTGATAGGCATTTGAGATGTTTTTAGCTTCTTACTATTGTGAACTGTCTTATAATGAACTTGGCAGAGTATATATCTCTTCTGTCTCTTGCTTCTTTGGAGTATATGCCCTGTGGAAGTATTGCGGGACCCTATATTACTTGTATTCTCAGGTGTTTTATGTAGCACAGTCTAATTTTCCACAATGGTTGTACATACTCACAAGCCCCCCATCAGTGTAAAAACCATCCAGTCTCTCCATATCCTTCCTGGCATATGTTGTTTTCTGTTTTTATTTTTTAATTAGGCCATGGTTGTTAGTGTAAGGTGATACCATTATTTTGATTTGCATCTCCTTGGAGATTATAAGCATTTTGCCATGTGTTTGCTACCTATTTGTGTGTCATTTTTGGTGAATTGTCTGTTAATGTCTTTATTCTGCTTTTGTAATAGTATTTCTTCCTTATTGAACTGTTGTAGAATTCTATATATTTTAGTAATTAGTACATTGACTATTGTGTTACTCTAAAGATGTTCTCTTTACTGGGCTCACTTTTCATTCTTTTGATCAATTCTTTTAATGTACATAGACATTTTCTTTTTAGTAGGTCCTAGGATTCTTTTGTGTCTTCCACTGTATTGGTTTCCTTTATTATATGTGATACTATGTATACGGCTTGCAGTTGTACCTTTGCTTTTATCCTAATTATCACATTGATAATCCTTATAGTTCTGGGGTTTACATTTATGCACCGCATTCATATTGGGCCAGCTTTTGTGTATGGTGCAAGATAAGAGTCTTTTTTTTAAAACAATTTACCCACATTCTATTTCAATCCAAATTCACTTATCCAAATTGTGTTTCCTGTGTCCACCCCTCTTTCTTTTTTTAAATCATTTTATTGTGGACATGTACAACTCTTAATCACAACTCAATCCATACATCCATTCATTGTATGTCAGGCACACTTGTTCATTTGTTGCCCTCATCATTCTCAAAGCATTTACTTTTTACTTAAGCCCTTGGTATCAGCTCCTCATTTTCCCCTCCCTCCCCTCTACCCCCTCTATGAGCCCTTAATAATTTATAAATCATTGATATTTTGATATTTCTTACATTGTCCAGTGTCTCCCTTCAACCACTTACTTTCTGTCCATATTCCAGGGAGGAAGTTTACATAGATTCTTATAATCAGTTTTCCCTTTCTACCCCACCTTTCCTTCCCCCTCCCAATATCCCTGTCCCTGAAGGGATCATCTGCCTGGATTCTCTATGTTTCTAGTTCCTATCTGTACTAGTGTACATCCCCTGATCTAGCCGGATTTTTAAGGTAGCATTGAGATTATGATAGTGGGGGAGAGGAAGCATCATAGGACTAGAGGGAAGCTACATGTTTCATTATTGCTATACTGCATCCTGGCTTGCTTGTCACCTCCCTGAGACCCTTCTGTAAGGGGATATCCCATTATCTACAGATGGGCTTTGGGTCCCCAGTCTGCACTCCCCCTCATTTATTTCATTTTTTTACAGACAATTTTGCCAGCACCATTATAGATGATACTTCTAGATTTTTTTTTTGTTCCTTTGATCTATGTGTGTGTCATTTTACTCTTTTGACTACTATGACTGTAAAATAAATTTTGACCTTGGGTCGTGTAAGGTTTCCTACTTTGTTCTTTTTTTCTTTCTAGCCACTTTATTAGAAGCTAATTCAGACATCATATCATACCATAGTTCAATCACATCAAATAGCTTCGTACATTTGCTACAGCAATCAGCTTCAAAACATTATTCTTTGTGGTAAAGAGTATTTTGCTCATCCTAGATCTCTTCCCTCTCCTTATGAGATTGATACGTATCAGTGGGAATGAGGGGGAGGGCAGAGTGGAGATGCAAAGTGCGTTAATAGTCAATGGGACACCCCCAGTCAGAAGGGCCACAAGGAAGAGAAAAGCCAGTCAGGGTGCAGGATAGCATCGACAAAACACACAACCTTCCTCTAGTTCTTTAATGCTTCCTGCCGCGCCCACCTCCACTACCATGACCCCAATTCTGTTTTGGATAGACCAAAACATGCATATTGACACAGATAAGAGCTCACAAAACAGGAAATTCAGAACAGATAATATCTTCAGGGCCAATAAGAGGAGCAGCAATACTAGGTGGGCAAGGGGGAGGGGCTATAAGGGAGGACCGATCTCAATGATTGATATATGATCCCCTTCCCAGGGCGACAGAAAGCAGAAAAATGGGTGAAATGAGACAACTGTTGGAGTGAGACACGAAAAAGAATTATAAATTATCAAGGGAATATGGGTTGGGGGGGCGGAGGGTGGAAAAGCGAGGGGGAGAAGATGAGGAGCTGATGTCAGGGTTTCAAGTAGAAAGAAAATGTTTTGAAAACGATGATGACAACATATGTATAGATGTGTTTGACACAATGGATATATGTATGAATTATGATGAGCTGTAAGAGTCCGTGATAAAATAAAATTTTAAAAGTTCTGAGGAAAAAATATGAGATCTATTGATATGTGGTCCTATATGTCTCAATTGTGATATAAATATGGAATCAATGTTTCTTAATTCAATAACAACACAAAAGAACAAAGTTGGGATTTGAATTGGAATGGCATTATGTTTATAGACTTCTTTAGGTAGTTTTGAGATTTTTACAATATTAGTTCTTCCAATCCATGAAAATGGAATATTATTTCTTTCATGTAGGTATCTTTTGATTTCTTGTAATAGTTTTCATTATAAAAGCCTTTTGTTTATTTGGAGTATTTCTAGATACTTCATCTTTTGTGTGATTATTGTAAATGGTATGAGTCCAGCATAATGTTGAATATAAGTGGTCACATAGGGTATCAGTTTCTGGTCCACATTCTCAGAGGTAATGTTTTCATTTCATTGAGTGTGAACATGTTGGCCCTTGGTTTTTCATAGATGGCCTTTACTATTTTAAGGAATCTTTCTTCTATTCCTATTTTGTTGAGTGAGTGTGTTTATTTGTTTTTAACTAGAAATGCATGTTGAATATTGTCAGATGCCTTTCCTACATCTATTGATATGATCATATTCTGTTTTTTGGTTATATGGTAGATTATATCAATAACTTTTCTACTGTTGAATCATCCTTGCATCCCTAGTATGAATCCCACATGGTCATGATGAATTATGTGTGATATGCTGTTGCATTCTATTGACAAAAGTTGTATTAAGAATCTTTGTATCTATTCACTGGCAATTTTCTCTTTGTGGGGTCTTTGCTTGGTTTTGGTATCAGGGTTATTTTAACTTCATAGAATAAATTTGAGTGTGCTGCCCCTTTCTTTATACTGGAATAATCTGTGCAGAATTGGTGACAGGTTTTTCAAGGAATTCTCCTTTGAAGCCAACTAGTCCCGTGGTTTTCTTGGTTGGGACTTTTTAGATAGTCTTTTCTGTTTGGACGTGTTCAGGTTTTCGGCACGCATGTGCCTTATTTTAGTAGATGGTGTATTTCTAGGTATATATTTCTTCTGTGCTAACAAAAAATTTTGAATATAGTCTTTCATAGTAGTGCATAATTTTAAGTTTTTGTGTCATATAGTTAGCAAATTATTGCACAATAGTTTCAACAATCAAGACTTGTGCAATCATACTACTATCAATTTTAGAACATTTTCTTCTTTCTTATACTTGTGATTAGCTCCCCATTTCTGCCAAACACCATAAAACTGTTAATCCAGTGACTGTCTTTATAGATTTACCTATCCCCAAATTTATATAAGGGAAAATATACAAAACAAAAATCAAAACAACCCTCCCACCCCAAAAGCAGTAAGAAAATAAAACAAGAAAACCTGAGTTGAAAGCATACATCAAACTTTCCAAATAGTTGCCAATCGTTTCCTAGAAGCAGTTTTGCATAAGCTTACATGTAAAATATCAATTGAAAAGGGTTTCAAGTTCTCCACTGTTTTGCTAATACATTTTATGATCTGTGTTTTTATTGGTAGTTATGAAGTGATAACTCATAATAGTTTTTCAAATATCACACAACTTAATTGTTCAGTCATATGAAGTAGAGAAAGTATAATATGAGTTGCAAAATATACAGTAGGGAAATAGAGAAAAAGCAAGAGATATGGCTAAGTTGGGCATGTGCTGGGAAAGAAGACAGAATAAAACCAAAGTTGTAATAATAATTAATAATATTAATAAGAATCCATCTGAATAGACCAGAATGCCATGACTACTTCCTACTCCTCCCACTGTCTTCTTTTTCCCCCTTCTCTTTGTCCTCCCCCTCTTGCTATATGTCTCATACTCCTGTTCCTCTTTCTTCTGTTTAAGGTGGTTTATGAAGTTTTTCCTAATTCTCTGAAGAGATATGTTGGCAATACCTATCATTGAAATTTGTATTTGAGGTGATTGCTTCCAATTACTGATATCTAAGAATGCCAGAAACAGCATTGCTTCTCAAATATACTTGCTCAGTTGCCACAGACTTGAGCTGTAACTCTTGGTATGCCATTTTCTATGTACTCCCCACATATTACTTTTTGCTATTTCTTAATGCTTTTCCTAACTCTACTTCCTGTACATTTCTTGTATATTTTTCATTCTATTACTTATTTATTATCAACATTTACCTTTCTCCCTGTCTCATTGCTCATTTTCCCTTTCTGTTATAGTAACATCATTTTGTGTTTCTCTTTCATCTTAAGCTATTGAACTATATACTTGAAAATTTGATTTTGAAGAGAACACATTGACACATAAATTTCTCTTAGAGATCATAACAAGCTAATTCAAGCAAATGAATAGTATAGTGAGTGGAGTGGGTCTGGGAGAGTGAGTGACTTCAATTCATTTGCATTTAGATGTTCGAAATAATCAATGACATATCTTTCTAGTGAGTTTTTTAATAATTGTACATGTTTTTTTTTTGGGGGGGGGCATCACTGCTCTCTGGTGGTGGGAGTAGGAGGCCCAGCCCCACTGCTAGAAGTGAACGTCCATCTCAGTGGGCCACAGTCCCGTGCACAACCACTACGCCACCAGGGCTCAGCCTCTTCTTTCTTTTTTTGTGGGCATCACTGCTCTCCGGTGGTGGGAGTAGGAGGCCCAGCCCCACTGCTAGAATTGAACCTCCATCCCAGTGGGCCGCAGTCCTGCGCACAACCACTATGCCACCAGGGCTCAGCCCTTGTACATGTTTCTATATACCATCAAATCTCAGAATTTTTCTTACCTGGGGACAACAAAAAGTTGAAGACTATAATGAGGGGAAAACTAGCAAACAACATGAATTTCTAAATTTAAGAGCTATCCCCCCACTGATCTTGCACTGTCTAAGCCAGGATATTATTTTGACATTGTGTTTGGCAGGATGTAGAGATAATGGAAAGTAGTAGAAAACAGTAATGTTGACAGATTTCCTCTGTCAGATTTGGTTTTCCTCTTCATTGTTAACTGCTAACTAGCTTTGACATTTAAAGTCTTTATTCATAATTGGCTCTCTAATTGGTGTTAAATTTGAGAAGAGATTTGTCACTATGGGAAAAAATCCCTTTCTACTTAGATCAGTAATATCCAATTTTTGTTTGAAAATTGGTTATACTTGTAGGGCAATTTGTTATGTTCTATTGTCACTGAAGTAGTGAAGGGGAAGGTGTTATTTATACATCCTTTAAAAACATTCTTATTCTTTCTGACCTTTTTCAGAATACCTACCATTTATGATGATCTGACTTTCATGACTTCATTATTATATTCCATCTTTCACTTGTTCCTTTACTTACTCTTATAATTATTGAGAAAGTATTTTAAGGACATGGTATGCGTCTTTTACTATTCTAGATGCTGACGATAGTGGAGTTTATGGTTTCTTTTTTTTTTTTTTGCGATTTATAAAGAAGTAGGCCAACAAGATAATTATATGTCCTTTGTTGATTCATGCTCGGATAAAAGAGGAGAAATAAGAAGTACTAGAGATATGTATAATTGTTTTATTTAAATTGAGTGGCCAAGAAAACTGGAGTGAAGTGCTGAAATTGTGAGAAATGGGACATGCAGACAAGAGGGAAAAAGAGTAAGAGGTACTGGCAAAAGGATCATGTCCCACAAGGGTTCTGGGGAGGGTATGTGATTGTTGTGCCCCAAGGACTGTACAGAGACCAGTGTGGCTGGAACCAAAAGTGTGAATGAAGGGCTTGATCAGAGAGGTTATGGATTCTGGGGCAGAAGTCACAAGACATGTGGGCCATTGTAGGGAAAATAACTTTAAATGAATGAAAACATTCAATGATGCACAATAATAGACCATGCAATTTGAATAATACTTTTACGTTCCTCTAATTTTGTTATTGGGAGAAGTATGAGGCCTTTTACTACAAGTAACCCCAATAACAAGGAATTAGATGCAGAAAGTCACAGGGACATTTGTACTCTCTGGCCCATAGGGCCACTCTGAGTGGGAACTATCTTGATGGCGGTGAGTAGCATTAGTATATAGCATTGTGTGTGTGTGTGTGTGTGTATTTAAAATGCAGCTATATTAGCCATGTAGAAAATATCACAAAGAGTGACTGTTTTGTCTTGTGTTTGCCACACAAGGAGGAAGCAATATGACAACAGGAGATACATTCAGGTCTTCAACTTTTTACCAAGAGCTTGTATTATAGGCCTAGATTTCTCATCTGTAAAATAAAGGGATGGAGGAGATCTGTGGCTTTCAGGCTCTGGTCCATGGGGCACTAGGGTTGCCTGAAGCTGGTTTTATGTTTTTCAACTTCTTCGTAAGTTTAATAAGATAAAAATATCCCCAAGGTTTTTTTTTTCTTTTGGAGATTTTATTTTTTAAAAACGTTTTTTCTTGGGTGCTCTTACAGCTCTTATGGCATTCAATGCATCATTTGTATCGAGCATATTTGTACACATGTTGCTATATTCATTTCCAAATGTTTTCTACTTGAGTCCTTGGTATAGGCTCCTCCTTCCCCCTCCTTTTTTTTTAATATAGATTTTTTTGGGAGATTCTTATAGCTCTTACAACATTTAATACATTATCCATATGAAGCACACCTGTACACACATTGCCACATTCATTTTCAAACATTTTCTACTTGAGCCCCCAGATTAATTCTTTATTGAGTAGCCCCCAAGCTTCTCCAGCATGTTGCCTTTGCAAACACAGAGTAAAACTTCTACTCAGAGAGCCAAAACCTTCCAGAGTCCCATATTACTTAAAGGTACTTGGTCAGAGAGTTCTTTATTTCTTATTGAAATCGCAGGGTGATTTGCCAATAGTTAGGAGAAGCGTCATTTTTCCAGATTGGTGAGTTGACTGCTATCTTGGTTACAAACACTGGATAAATGAATTACATAAAATATTATAGGTACGTCTTTCCACCACATAGAAAATACAGCATACAAATATATTATGGTCAATGTGTAAAATTGGGTGTGACACTGTTCTAATTAAAAAATACAAAACTAGTGAAATGGCATGATATTTGTATATGATGAGAATTAGTCCAGTGCTGTAATCTGAAGATAGGCTGGGTATTTATGGACTATAGTTAAAAAGATATTTTCAGGAAAGCTTTGTTTTCTGATTAAGGAAATAGGAAATTTTATATTTTAGATATTGACTTTTTACTTCCTTTCTGATTCAGAATCTCAATCTGCTGTTTTGGAAACTCCAGAAAAATGTTTAGATGTTCACCAGCAGGTAAGAAGATCTTATTAGGCTATCTAAGCACATTATCTCAATTCTCTTAAAATTGTGGCATATTTTGTGACTGATACTCCCATCGGCCATCTAGCTAGTATGCCTCAGCTTTCCTGAGTTTGCAGGGGAACATACCACAGTAGAAGAGGAGATTCTCTTTCTTTTCTTCTTGCAAAGAAATTGGTCTTGAAGTAGAACTTTCTGCAGGCTTTCAGAGGCTGTATCATACCATGTGATACAGTGTCTGGACTAGATCCAGACAATAACTGACTCTGGGAGTTCATTATGGGCACTCTATGACTGTGTAGAGATATGCCTGGCTAAGTAATCACATGGTATGTTAATAAAAGTTGTCATGGATGTTCTGAAAGCAAACATTGTGGTTTTTACATTGCTGTTTGGTAGAAGAAACATTCATGCCTGCTTAATTTCCATGAAACTATTGATTTCTGTTAT
>PVJH01030471.1:0-24792 GCA_004026705.1 Nesogale talazaci
TCCTCCCTGTCGTGATGTCTTGTTCACTCTAGGCCCTGTGCTGTGGCGATGGCCTCTTTGGGCAGCAAGTTGTTCATTATGTGAATGAGGCAGGAGGAGAGCGGGCTGTGTATCCCTGTCTGTATCCTTATATAACAATGGTTCTCAACCTGTGAGTCTCCACTCCTTTGGGAGCCAAATGACCCTTACACAACCATCTCCTGATTCATAACAGTAGCAAAATGACAGTGATGAAGTAGCAACGAGAATAATGTTATGGTTGGGGGGTCACCACCACATGAGGAACTGTGTGAAAGGGCCATGGCATTAGGAAGGCCGGGCACCGCTATTGTATAGGAAGGTTATGGCAGAGTTGTTTCTTTGGATCTGGTTAGCTTATCTTTGACCTCTGGTCTTGAGCCAGTTATCTATGATCTGATTTGCCAGCTTTCACAGCCTTGTGAGCCAGCAGCTTATCATCTGGCACATCCATTTGAGTTCCTCAGGCCTACAGTCTGCAGTCTGAGGAGAGATCTCCTGGCTAATACCTTGCCTATGAACTGGGGACTTATCAGTCTCCACAACTCCTGGTACTGATGATTTGTGAGTTTGGGGAGCTGTTTCATTGAATTATGGAGCCCAGGGGTTAAGAGGGAGATAGATACACAGCCCAGCAGTGAAGACAATCTGGTGCTGAATGGTGACAGACCCAGAGACCAATGCAATAGGAACCCAGGAACAGACCCATACACCTCTGGATAGCTGATCTTTGACCCAGAGCCCCAAATCATTACATGGGAAAGAAATAAAATAGTCTCCTTAACAAATGGTGCTGGCTAAATTGGATAACATTTGCAGAGAAATAAAACAGAACCCACTTCTCTTTCACCATCTACAAAAACAAACTCAAGATAAATCAAAGACCTAAATGTAAAACTTAACACCATAAACATCATCAATGAACATATAGAGACCAACTTACGGACACAAGTACCTGGCTTAATCAAACATAATTGAAACACACAAACAACAGAGGACCAAATGGACTACTGGGATCTCCTAAAAATTAAGCCTTTATGTGCATCTAATCTAAAAGTTTTCCTCCAAAGGGGAAATCGGGAACTCACAGACTTGGAAAAGCTTTTGGCAATAATAGAGCACGCTAGGGTGGATTTCTAAAATGTATAAAAAGCTTCAACACCTCAGCAAGAAAAAGACATCTCCCCCAGTCAAAATGTGAGCAGAGGACATGAGCAAGGCAGTTCATCGAAAAAGATATCCTGGCAGCCAGCAAGCCTCCGAAGAAATGCTCTTGTTTATTAATCGTCCGGGGGAGAGAGTTTTAGATAAAGAGGAAGAGCACATCAGGAAGAGATCCCAACCCTGTGCTGCCCAGGGCCACAAGTCCAACGTTAGCCCATATGTCTGACACTGATCTACAAAGTCCTCCTCCATCTCACAAAACACACGCAATGCTGCCGACTGCTGAAGGAAAGCTGGATCAATGAGCATAGAAGCGTCTCAGCGCTGGCAGGAGTCTCCGTACGGCTGCTCCAGCACCCAGGGATAGGTTCTTCGCAGAGTTGTCTCACAGGAAGCGAGCCTTGTCAGCTGAAGCAGGGAACTGGCTAAGGCAGCTGCACCCTGGTCTGACCATCAGAGAGCAAGAGACCCAAGAACTAGAAAGGGGAGGTTCACCGAGCCATTTATCTCTCTCTCCTTCAATTAATCATACATGTGTTTATTGGCCAGGTTGGCATAATAAACCTTACCTATCTCAATGGCTATTCTTGATTCTCATAACTGCTGGGACTGACAAACCAGGAGGCAAGAACAGGACCCAGGAAGTTGAACCAGGAAGCAGGAAGACCACAGGGAGGCAGAGGTGAATGAATCTAACATCAACAAATCAGGCTTGTGGCTACAAAGTCGAATGAGTCCGAGTCTGGCAGGCAATATGGCAGGCCGCTGAGAGATCTCTGGGTCGGGGGTCAAGGAGGCAGGTGCAGAAACCAGCCCAGCAAAAGTCCTCTAACGTCCAGCTCATGTCCATTCATACAGGAATAGGCCAACCTTCCATTGAAACTTCCTGCCATTTGCATCAGGGTTATGACTTGATCAAGTGATTGGCTCAGCACTCCATCTGATGACTCCCACAAGTGCTTGGCTGCCCACAGCAGATCCCATGATGGAGTTGATTGTACTATGTTAGATCACATTATGGTGAAGGCCTCAAATGCCCAACCACTGGCTTTCCTGGCCCAGTCACACTGATGCAAAACTTAACTTGTCCCCTGTACTAAGAGTGACCTATGAGCAGATGCATGGGTAGACACATAGGCCGAACAGAGATGGGAGAGAAAATGAGCCTATACTCATGAATACAGATTGTCCTGATAAGATATTTGTGTGTTGCCTTCGCTGCAACTATATTCATGAAGGTGGTGGAGCTTACAGAGAACAAAGTTATGAAGACTTCTTAAACATAAGTTAATTGCCAATAGCCTCAGGGCACTCCAAGGTCATTGGGCTTAACACAGTCTATAGAGATAATATTCCAGCCACATCCTACTTTGATGAGTAGCACCTGGCATCTTAACAGTTAAGGAGCAGCCATCTAAAGTGCAGCTACTGGTCTCTCCCCAACCAGAAGAAAGGAATGTGATGAAAATGGAAGTTGCTTGGAAAAAACCAGTCTCACAGGCTCCTGGACCTCTTGAGTAACAGTCCCCACACCCAAGAGACAAGAAAGTGATGGTGCCCGGCTATCACTACCAAACCCTCTGGAAGGGATCACTTTAGCAAAGATCCTAGATAGGGTGGAATAAAAATGTGGGGAAAAAACGTAGACTCTCTCTCTCTCTCTCTTTAAGAAAGAAGAAGAAGAACCTGGCTTACTGCTCAGATAGACCATGGCCCTTAGTGCCCTTCAAGTTCAGAATAGAACTCTACCGCTCACGCTCAATCTTCGGCAAACAGTAGGCAGATCTTTGCGGGGAACAACATCACCATGGAATAATTAAGCATCGGGGCTCAAAACAGCAACTTTTACCTGAAGACAAAGGTCAGAAGTTTAGGAAAGGGGGTGGGGGGGTGCTGGAGACAGATAACCCCGGGAAGAAGCAGGATGAGTGGTAATACAATGAGGGGGTGGCATTTGGGGGAGTCGGAACAAAATGTACATGAGCAGCTGAACTTGAAACCCATCATCTGTCCTATAAACCTTCACTCAAGTCACACGAAAAAGTTAATTTTAAAAAAGGCAAGAAGAGAGATTACTGAGAGAGGAAGAGGAAGGAGTGGTTGATGATGGCGTGGACAAGAGGTCAGAACATTTTCTGCCTCAGAGGAACCAGCTCTGTGCTGATCTTTCTAAAACACTTTTTTTCATGCAAAGACAGACAGGAAGAGAGATCTGTTTGGGAACAGATCATCCCCAGACCCAAGGGCAGGCCCCACCTCTATGACCAACAGCTGTTTCCTCTTTCCTCACACCTGGCACCTCCCACCTCTCGCAGCAGAGGATGGCTTCCATGAAAGAGGCACCACTATCGCTTGCTTGACCCCAGGCCTGGGCTCCTAAGAAGGTAAGGCATCGCGTGGCATTGGACAGGTCTCTTGCTTGAGAAGTGCACCTTTTGCCTTTTTTGTGGGCGCAGGGGGGGGGGCGTGCAACACTGCCCTCTGGTGGGAGTAGGAGGCCCAACCTTGCTTCTGGAGAGCTGCTGCTGGATTTGAACTGCCAAGCCAGTGGGCCACAGTCCCACACACAACCACTATGCCACCGGGACTCAGCCCAACCTTTTGGCTTTTGATTGGGTCTGCTTTTCGTATGGTGAGAAAGCCTGGTGGCAGAGTGGTTTCAGCCTCGGATTGCTCATCTTGTGATAGGGAGTTCAAATTCACAAGCCACTCCATGAGAGTTAAGATGAAGCAGTGCTGCCGTAAAGGTTGACAGTTTTTCAGAGTCCACGGGGCAGTTCGACTTACTCGGTCCTGAAGGGTCACTGTGAGTCAGACCGGACTCAGTGCAGTGGGTATTTAATCCTGTAGCTATTTCTTAAACCATTTTACTGGCACGTCATCCCCACGTCCTACATTTCCATAATTCAATCATATCAAGAAGATTCACACAACTGTCACCATGTTCAATTCTAGATCGTTTCATTCTTCCTTGTACTCATTGTTATTCGTGTAATTTTTTTCTCATTGTGGCAGAAATAGACACAACAAAACAATCCAATTCCACAACCTCTGCTTGTGCTGATTCAGGGCTCTTCACTGTACTCTTCGTGCTGTATAACCAGCCCAATTTCCTTTTCCAAATTATTGCACTACCATTCGCATGAACTTGATGCCCCCTAAGCCACGACTCTTCCCCCTGCACCTGTGGAAACTGTTGGTCAAGTTTGGTTTCTTTCTTTCACAGTAGTTTTCTTGATCCAGTGATGACATATCATACATGGCCATGGTTGAATTGCTTATAGAATGCGTGACACAAACATCCTCACAATCAGTTCTCACGCTCCCCAGTCCCCACAATCATCTTTAGTCAATGAACTTCATTGTGTTTGGAATGAGATGGCCAACTTCTCCTCTCTTTCCTAGAACTTCATGTTTGCCTAACAAACAGGCAGAGTGAGCAAAGACAAGACACCCTTCCCCCTTCTCCACGATCCCCCTTCTCCATAAAGAGATAGCTTAACACTCTACAGGAACTAGATCTATAATATGGCCAGTTTCTGTTTTTCCATGTCTCAAAAGAGGAGGGTTTTTTTTTTTTTTGCTTCTTCAAATCTCTTTTCCTTACCAGGAAGTTGCTGTAGCAACTCATCCAAAAGAGAAGCCTTATTTGAACACATGGAGGTTAAGCATTTGCATTCTAACAACAGACGCTTCAGGATGGTTTGATAATCAAATAGCAAGGCTCTTGCAGACCATGGCCTATGGATAAGTGGTCCCTACCATCTGTCACCACCCTCTGAAGGATGGCAGGGGAGAAGAAAAGCATTTGTCTTCAACATTTTTTACTTAAAAGACATCTGCCTTTCTTCTTGATCTATTTCTTGCTGCTGTGGGGGCTGTAGCTCCACATAAACCCCTTCAAATTCAACCATCGTTATGAACACTGGCTCTGGTCTTAGGAACGGACATGTTCTCCTTTGTTTTCTCCAAGACCCCAGATGGGTGTGGATGGCCCTTAGGTGACTGCAGTTAAGCTAGTCATGGTAGAAACACACCTGCTGCAAAGACAATGTGGGAGTTATCATGACAGTCCAGCTTGCAGATGTACTGTATCTATTTTGGACAGGGGTTTCAGCTGACATTGTGGCTGTGGCCGCTGCTAGGTTTAGACAAGGGTACGAAGGTCCACCAACCCAGTGGGAAAAGTCCACCAGAGGTCAGAAAAAACCTTAAGTAAGAGAGAAAGAGCACGATGAACCTCATTGTTGTCAAGGTGTTGGGATAGCAGGGCTCTCTGGATGGATGGAAACCCAGCCTCCAGCACATAAGTCTCAAATAATTATTGAGTAAGTTTTGAATCAAATCTGTTTCTGTTAGCTTCTGCATCCTCATAGATAGGCCTTTTGATAACGATAGCAGCCAAATGACCTTAAATATGGACCGTGACAGGGTAGCTATTGGATTCTCTTAATTTCTCTGGATCAGAATCGCAAACACCTTTGCCTTGAAGGCAAGTCTTGGGACCCTCCCATGGAGACACACTTCTGCTTTGCCTTCTACACTTTCCCATGATCACAGCTGTGTTAGTCCAGGTAGACTAGAGAAACAAATCCATAAACACTCATGTGTATAAGAAAGAGTTTTATATACAAGAGCAACTGTACATTAAGAAAGCATCCCAACCCAGTCCAGTCCAAGGTCATAAGTCCAATAGCCCATATATCTGATACCAATCTATAAAGTCCTCTTCAAAAGCATATGAGATGACACCAGGACAATCACAAGCCAGTGGGTGCAGAGTCTTGTTTATCCAGTGGTGAGATGCCAGAAGCATCTTGGCTCTAGCAGGGGTCTCCCTGTGGCTCCTCCAGTTTCCAGGGCTCAGGGTCTATCAACATGCTGCCATGTGTCTTGTCAGCTGCAACTTCTCCCAGGGAGTGAGTGAGTGTCTCCTGCTTCCAAGAAGGAAGTACTAGATTTCCCAGAATTCTCAGAGGAGAAGGCCATGCCCACACAGAGGTCTCATTGGCTATCTCCAGATTGACAGACTAGACTCCACGCCTACACTCTTCATCCTCAAATTGACACCAGGTTAGGTGACTGCCATCCTAAGCCCAACCCCAACCCCATCGACTGTCACTGAGTCCATTCTAATTGATAGTGAGCCCCTGTCCAGTTTCTAAGACTAGAGTCACTATGGGAGCAGACCACCTCCTACTTCCAGAGGAGCAGTTGGATTTGAACCTACTGCCCTGGTGGTTAGCAGCCCAGTGCCTAACCCACAGCGCCACCAGGGCTCTGTGGTCACTATCGGACAGAGACAAGTAAACACATGGCATGCTGCTGCTTTCTCCCCCTTCTTCTGGTCATTCAGTTTTGACGCACAGTGAACGCACACGACAGAGTAGAACCCTAACATCAGGCTGCCCAGTCTTTGCAGAAGCAGGTTTGCCAAGTGCTTCTTCTGTGGAGCCACTGGGCAGGTGGCAGTTGGCCAGCCTCTGGGTACGTGGCAGCATTGTCAATGGATCATTGTTGAGCAATCTGTTTCTGTTTTGACTAGATGACAGTCATATAATGTCTGATAATTTAGAAGAGTCTTTATTCGGTTACAGCTGGACTACTAGAATCTAAAATCGATTCTTTGATGGCAATCCTAAGTCCCCATCTCAGCCCATCTTTTAAAGGCAAAAAAATTCCTCATTTATCCTTTGTCTAAGACTTAAGCAAGAATGGACAGGAGCAGAAAGCAAAATCAATGTTCCTATTTTTAGAGAGCATTGATTATAACATTCTGGTAACTTCAAGAAGAGCAAGCATGTACTACGGGGTCCATCCTTTATCATAAAAGAAACAATACCAAAATAGACTGTAATGTCCTGGTTGCTATAACAAGATGCACTACCCCATTCAGATGACATCATCAAAGGGAACAGTCTTGAATCAGAACAAGCGGAATATTGAAGAACAGTCAAAACTAATTGTAGTGTCCAGACCTGGGAACATGCGCATGCTTTCTAAAATTAATCACCAGCAGAGACTTTCCCGTGAGGGGAGGGAGGACAGGCAGGCGAAATAGCTGTCAATTTTCTGAGTGGGAGGGAGGAACAGGCAAGTTACTTACAATACAGAGCTTCTTTTGCTAGTTTGCCTTGAATCCAGGATCCAGGATAAACGACAGCTACTAGGTTGACTTACCGCACTTTTTTGCATTCAGTCAGTTAGAAGGCACCAAGCCTAACTAGATTTCAGCAGGGACTTCCTGTGCCTCATGTCTGCACAGGTTCCTCTGGCCCCCGAGAGCGCTGGGGACAAGCTGGAGGCAGGCCAAGGGGGATAGAGGGTGCGCAGGGGGTCTGTGCTCCACTTGAGGCCCATTGACCAGAGGAAACCTCCTCTCTTGTTAAAGACAAAAACCGGCCACCTTGTCCGTTGCCAGGGTCTTAGATAGGCTCTCTGAGGCGGTCAGGTTTTACAGGAGCAGAGCATCTCAGCTTTCTTCTGGGGAGCAGTTGGTGGGTTTGAACCGCTGATCTTGAGATTGGCAGTCGAATGCTTCCCAGACCGTGCCATCCAGACTCTTCTGGGAGAAAATTGCTAACAAATGTGACCATTGTGCCATTTTTCTTACCATTTTTTCTTACCATCGCGTATAAGCACATCTCCTCAAGAAAAGTCAGAACTAAATAGCTTCGTGACCCAAATGTCTGCCCGAAGAGACCACTCTACGTAGCTTTGCAGGGAGTCAAAGTCTTGATCCTTCCTCGATGTCTGCTTTGCGATTATCCCTGAACAAAAAACGGACCATGTCTAAGCAAAATCAATGAGGGGAGATGGGTGTCGCCAGCAAATGACGCTAGGGCAACATGATTTCCACATGCAAGAGCAGGTACCCGAGGGCAAAGGTCCAAAGGTTAGGGAAGAAGGAGAGATGGAGAAGGAATGTGGATGGTGATGGTGGGTGGAGGGGGGGAGGTGGACTGGCTACTGTCAGACGCAGGGCTTTGTCTTAATGAGACACAGCTACAGGGGTCCTCAAACTTTTTAAACAGGAGGCCAGTTCACTGTCCCTCAGACCGTTTGGAGGGCCAGAATATAGTTAATAAAAAAAAAACAAACAAAAAAACCCCAAAACTATGAACAAATTCACTAAGGGCCTTGGATGAGTCGGCTGCTAAGCAGCACAGCATGATGGCAAAAACAGCCAGCAGGCCGGCTAAATGTCCTTGGCGGGCCGCATGTGGCCCTCGGGCTGTAGTTTGAGGACGCTGACACAGCAGGTGTAGGAGCCCTTGAATGTGGAACTGACCAACCCACCTGCTTGATAAACCTGCATAGTCCAAAGTTGTCACTGTTTTCAAGCAGAAGAAACAAAGAAAGAAGAAAAAATGGTGTACAGATTTCAGATTTTTTTGCCCTAAAACTCTTTTTTGCTTCTGAACTCAAAGCAACTGATTCCCACGTGCCTGAGCAGGATTGAGTTCAAGGCGCTAAGAAGGGCCCGGCCTCCTTTGGAAAAGAGTCCTCATGAGAATCACGTGGATTCTACTAGGACAGATCCAGCAAGAACTGACCTCAAGTTTCTGGCGGAGGGAAAAGTTGGAGACGTCGCGGATGCTCTACAAAACATTGAAGGGCTCAAGTGGACAGCAGGTGTTTTTTAGAACAATGACGTCAGCAGGTGTACACAACGTATGCATGGAGGGATGGTGATCCATGTTGGACGAGCCCCCAAGAAAATGATGTATTAAAACAAAAGGTTGACGGTGCTGGCGCGCCTGAGAAATCAGCCTTCTCCAAGTGGCTAACTCCTTTACAAAAGGGAAGGGACTCCGGCAGGCGGGACCCACCATCGGTGGAGAGTTACAGGTACCACCACCGCCTGACTTCAAAGATCATTTGTATGGGAACATTCATGAAGTCTTAAAAGGGACAAAGACACAGACTCACCTCCCAGATGCCAGAGATCATTGGAGAGAGGTCAAAATGGCACCTTTAAGGGCTTGTTGAATTACAAAGCTTCCAGGGGGGCATGAAAGGGCACAGGAAGCTCACAAAAGCTAAAGGAAAAGAAAAGAAGCATAGAGCAAGGGCTTCCAAAAGGCGGAAGTGATCGTGGCACAGTGATCACGGACCAGTGGAGAGCAAAGGTCGCGGTGACCGTGCTTTGTGATGCTCAAAGCATTTTGCTTGCTCATTTGGGGAAGGCCAAAGAAGAGCCACATTGGCTTCCGCAGAGGGTGTTTTGAGAAGGCTGGCCAAAGCAGTTGTAGAAAAACCAGGATGTGAGGGTGGAAGGGCCCGTGGTGAAGCTACCAATTTTGAGAGATCTTTGATGAAGAATCATTAGGTGTGACCTTCGAGCCCTGATTTAGCTCCTTCTGACCTCTTTTTATTTCATCAGAAAGCTTCTTTAAAAAGAACCTATTAGGCTGAGCCCTGGTTGCGTAGTGGTTGTGTGTGGGACTGCAGCCCACAGGGTTGATGGTTCAAATCCAGCAGCAGCTCTCCAGGAGCAAGGCTGGGCTTCCTAATCCTACCAGGACAGTGATGCGAAAGAAAAAAAAAATAGAACCCATTGATCCTCAGCTACTTATACTAAGGGGAAAAAAAGACTACAGTCCTACGGTTACATTTCCAGGAGCCTCAATTCCTTTGGGATGGGAAGACTGGTGGGTTTCACTGCTCTTGCAGAAGTGCTTTGACCTTGATGAAATTTAGGGTGAGACCTACAGTTTAGAATTCGTATTGATAAAATAGCGAACAGCTCTGGTGCACCAGAGCATGCGATCAAGAAAGAGAAAAAAACGAGAGACAACAGGAGAGAAAATAGATGAAACCTGAGAAGAGACTGATATCCAGACTCTGAAGAATTCCTACAACTCTCAGACAGAAACGGGGCCCAGTTTTAAAACAGGCGAATGTGCAAACACGCCCAGAAGGCGAGAGGGCAAGGACATGAAAGAACTGCCAGCCTAGCCTGCAAGCTGTCCCTACTCCAGGGTCCCTAGGGGGAGCAGGGTGGTGCCTGCCAGCAGGGTCATTCCTGTCGACAAGCCACAGACCCATTAATAAGGTTCCCTGATCTCCCTCAATGGACCGAAACCTTTAAGATCAGTAGACACACCATCACACGCTTCTGCAAGGTCACAGCGTTCTCTGGGACGTGATCACCAGATGGGCTGATGCATTCGGGCCCACCAGACTCTGCAGAAATAGTAAAAACATTACCTCGGGAATACAGAGGGAAACTCTCGTCTCAAGAAGACACCAGATTTACCCAATGTGGGGCTCCAGAATAATCATTGGCATGTGGCTTCTGTTTGTCATGAGACAAAAGAATGATCTTGACAATCCAAGACTTCCAAAATGACAAATGAGAATGGTACACGAAGCAACTTTCATGAAGTGTCCTGTAAAAAAAGAAAGACAATTTAGATGGACTGTTATGGATTCTAATTTATGTATCTGGGTCGGCTTCTCCACAAGCTCACCAAATTGCTTATATACTTTATCTTTAGTATACATTTTCAAAATGTTAGCTTATTAATTTACTCCTGATGATCGGTGTTGAGTTATTAAAAGCACACAGTGTCCAGTTAAAAAAAAAGAAAAATGAAATTGTGCACTGGGTGAGTCAGTTGGGCAGTTCCTGGAAGAGTCAAGCATACAATTATTCTATGACTCAGTAATTCACTCCTGGATATGTTCCCTAAAGACTTGAAAGCAGAGACTCAAATAGAGACTTGTGCATCAATGCTAGCTGTGACATTATGTTCACAAGAGCTCCAAAGTGGGGACAACCCCAAGGTTCACCAATAGATGCAGGGAACAACAAAATGCATAGATATTTTTCAACCGTAAGAAGGTATGAAATTCTAATACATACTATGTCAGAGGTAAACCTTGAAAACATAAGGTTAACTAAAATATGCCACCACAGAAAGTCAAATGTTACATGGTCCTACTTTCTCAGATCTCTAGAACAGATAAATGAATGGAGACAGGAAATAGGTGAGAGGTTACCAGGAATTGGAGGGCTGGTGCCAAGGAAGTCACTGACTTGTTGAGTACATGGTTTCTGTGTGGAATGACATTTTTTTAATACATGGTGGTGATGGATACACAACACCATGGATCTAATTAATGCCATTAAGTTGTACACTTAAAAATAGTTAAAATAGCTAGTATAGTTTGACAAATTCAACTCCTGAGCCAAAGAAAACTTTGACTGGTTCTTCAGAAAAAAATTCTTTTCAAAGCACATACTTGGTCTCCCTGAATAATTAATTTTGAACATTTTCTCAACTACAACCTATGAGTTATATAGTAAATGAATTTTACAAGAACCAAACCATGAAACAATGACTGAATATCTTAGAGAATTTCATGAGCTTTTGCATGTTTGCAAGAAAGGGCACTAGTATACTGCTAGGTAAGATGAAACAAATTATTTCTCTCTACTTTATTATTTGTGATAACACATTTCACAGTCAGTCCTTTGTCATGGTAGGCTTGTGTTGTTTTCTTTGTGCTCGTAGTCTTAAAGCCTTTTACGATGAACTGGGTAAAGGTTTACATTGTAGGGCCTCTGCTTCACATTCAGCAATTGGTACTCATTTTGTTTCAACTCATCCATTGTCATCTTCTCAACGTGCCCGGGTATCCCACCACAGATGTGGCTGTGTTTACAGCAATGGCTCTTACACACGCCTCTTGTCAAACCAGGGTGCATTTTCATGACCACCCTCCTGGTTTCTCTCCCTCATCTGCTCAGCCCGTGCGTCCATCTACCCATCTGCTCACAATCGCCACTGGCGCAGGATGGCAGATGCAACAGTATTGGCTTTTGTTGCCTTTAATGCTCACAAACCCTCCCCCCAGTGAAAATGAATAAATTCTTTAAGTGCTGTTTCTCTTTAAAAAAAAAAAAAAACAACAAATAGCTGCTTGCTTTTACAAGGAAAACACCAACACATAAAGGTGCGAGTATATAAGAATTTCATTGTACTTCTTATAATGTACGGGAGTTTTATGTATTGGGGGGTTTTGTTTTATCATTTTATTGGGGGCTTAAATAACTCTTATCACAATCCATCCATCCATCCATTGTGTCAAGTACATTTGCCCATTAGCTGCCATCATCATTCTTAAAACATTTGCTTTTCACTTGAGCCCTTGGTATCAGCTCCGTTTTCTCCTCCTTCTCCGCTCTCCCTTCCCTTCCCTCAAGAACCTTGATGATTTATAAATTTTTATGATTTTGTCGTGTCTGAGACCGTCTGATGTCTTCCTTCACCTACTTTTCTTTTGTCCATCTCCCAGGGAGGAGGTTTTATGTAGATCCTTGTAATTGGTTTCCCTTTCCACCCCACCCTCCCGGTATCCCACTCTCAGCATGGTCCCTAAGGGATCATCTGTCCTGGATCCCATGTGTTTCCAGTTCCTGTCTGTACCAGTGTACATGCTGTGGTCTAGCTGGATTTGTAAGGTGGAATTGAGATCATGATAGTGGGAGGTGGGGGGCAGGAGGAGGCATTTAAGAACCAGAGAAAAGTTGTATATTTCATTGTTGCTACACTGCATCCTGACTGGCTCATCTCCTTCCTGTGACCCTTCTGCAAGCGACACCCAGTTGCCTACAGATGAGTTTTGGATCCTCAATCTGTACTCCCCTCCCCATTCATGATGATATGATTTTTTTGTTCTTTAATGACTAATACCTGATCCCATCGACCCCCTCCTGATCACACAGGCTGGTGTGCTTCTTCCATGTGGGCTTTGTTGTTTCTGTGCTACATGGCTGGTGGTTTACTTTCAAGTCTTTAAGACATCAGATGCTATATCTTTCGATAGCTGGGCTCCATCAGCTTTCTTCACCACATTTGCTTATGCACTTGATTTGGAGAGGGGGAGATAGGGGAAAGGAAGTGGTTTATATTAATAAACCGAGGGACAAGGCTGAGCCCCGGTAGTGTAGTGGTTGAGTGCGGGACTGTGGCGGACTGGCTTGGCAGTTCAAATCCAGCAGCAGCAAGGCTGGACCTCCCAGTCCCACCAGAGGGCAGGGATGCCTAAAAAAAAAATAAATATAAATTAAAAAAAAATAAATAAACCAAGGACTGAGCCCCGGTGGCGTAGTGGTTGTGTGCGGGACTGCGGCCCACTGGGATGGAGGTTCAATTCCAGCAGTGGGGCTGGGCCTCCTACTCTCACCACCGGAGAGCAGCGATGCCCAAAACAAATAAATAAACTGAGGGACAAAGGAACAAGTGAGCCCAAAATCAGAGGATATATATATATGTGTGTGTGTGTGTGTGTGTGTGTGTGTGTATACATATATATATATTTATTGGGGGCTCTCACAGCTCTTATAACAATCCATACATCAGTAATATCTAGCACATTTGTACATATATTGCCATCACCATTTTCAAAACATTTCCATCTGCTTGGGCCCTTGGTATAAGACCCCTTTTTTTTCCCCTCCCTCCCCCACCCTCTCACCTTCATGGACCCTCGATGAATTACAAATTATTATTAGTTTCATATCTTACACTGTCCGCTGTCTCCCTTCATCCATGTTTCTGTTGTTCGTCCCACGGGGCGGGGAGGGGGTTATATGGTGATCACTGCGATCAGCTCCCCCTTTTCCTCCCATCTCCCCCCACTTTTTCCCTACCCTCCTGGTATCAATACTCTCATTATTCTCCCCGAGGGGTTTATCCATCCCGGATTCTATGAATGTGCAGGGTTTTTTTTTAAAAGGCCACAGCCTCACTCTTTAGCCCCACTGTCTGTCATCGTCGGGGTCTTGGATCCTCTGCGGGTCCGAAGGTGGCCAAAGCAGTGCCCCAGTTTCGTGAAGTGTTCCACGATGTAGCGGCGGTGGTTGCCCAGGAAAGTGGGTTTCTGGAAACCAACTGCACTGTCTTGTTGTGTGCCATCCGGTCAATTCCTCTGGGGCAGCCTCGGGCTGCTCTCTCTCTCGACGCGAGCTCCTGCTATCAGCTCTTTACTTTCCCCCCACCCTCCCTCGCTGCCCCCTGATAATTTCGAAGTCATTATGTTTCCATGTCTTTCACAGACCGATGTCCCCCCTCACACACTACATATGGAGGGGGCCATAGGTAGACCCCGTCTGCCCTCCACCCTCTCCGTGTCGCCATGTGCTCCAATTTTAAGAAGCACATGATGCCCGACGACGATGCGTAGTTACAGGTTGTCTGAAGTCAGAGTTTATGAGTCCGACACCTCATGCTGCTGTCAGTCGGGCCTCCTGGTGTTTATCTTGGGTGTCAGGGTGCTGCCTGCCTGGTGGCCTGGCCTGTCTTCCCTGGGTTTCAACATCTGCGGGTTCAAATGGAATGAAAACGAAGGAGACTCTCAAGAAAGGAAGAGGATCAGGCTGAGCCCCGGTGGCGTAGTGGTTGTGCGCGGGACTGCGGCCCACTGGGATGGAGGTTCAATTCCGGCTCCACGGAGCAAAGGCTGGGCCTCCTACTCCCACCACCAAAGGGCCGATGCCCATGCACGAGGACCCCGTAGGCCCAGTAGAACTGCCCCCATGGGTTTCCAAGGCTCATTATTTTTTTTTTGGGTGGGCATCACTGCCTCTGGTGGTTGTGGGCGCTACCCAGCCGGCCCTGGGGCTCAGCCCTCCAAGGCTCATTATTAAAGGGAGTAGCAAGCCCCATCTCCTGAGGGACGACGACGGGTGGTTTCAAACTGCTGACCTGCTTGCAGACTGAAGAGCCCAGCCCGCCGCGCAACCATGACAACACCAGGCGATAAGACATCTTGGAGACGAGGGGTTAAATTAGACTCTATTCCACTTGGCAGCCTCTGACTTCTAACCGTTCTATTTCCCTAGTTTAGCCCTCAGGGGTCTGTTTCCCAGAAACCCTGGTGCTTCGGTGGCTCAGTTACTAGTGGGAAAGTCAGTGGTTTAAACCCACCAGCTGCTTTGAGGGAGAAAGACGGAACAGTCTGCTTTGGCCAAGATCAAGGCCTTGAACATCTTAGCGCTTACCCATCCTGAGTCCCCCTGGAGGGGGGTGACAGTGGGTTTATTGTTCCAGTACCTGTGCAAGCTTGCCATCTAGTGGCAGAAGGTGGGAAGGCATGAACTTAACTTTGCTTTCTGACAAAACTCAAAGAGACTTCTCCGTCTCCGTGGATGGATTTCCAGTGGTGAATTCATCAGCCCCGTGAAAGGTTTTAGATCAGCTTAGATGGGCCCAGGATTCTCCCATGTAGTGGTCCAACACGGTGGGCCACTCCACGATGGAATCTTCTGTGACGCAGCCAAGCAGTTGTGGGAAGAACAGGCTGGAATCCCTCCTTCATCTGGTCGCAGGCTGGATACAGCGGAGGCGAGGTTTCATGTGGGCTGTGGCGTGCTCTGAGTGAAAATTGATACTGCAGTGAAGCTAGGTCCTTTGTTCTTGGAGGTGTGGTGGTGCAGGGGTGGTGGTCTGCATTCTGCGTCTGCACCGTTGGCCTCCTTTACATCACCTGCAGAGTCCTGGAGCCTCTGATGGCCTGTAGACTGTGCATTCATTCAGCTCTCCATCTACCAGCCCACAGGCTTCCTGTTTCACCTGCCTGCCCAGCTCCAGGAGTCAGAAGAAACCTCCAGTTGACATCTGACCCATGGACTTGAACCGGATTGGACTTACTCACTTGCACCATGGTGTGAGCCCGCGCTTGATAGATACCTCTTTTTGAATGCATACACCTGCCAGTGACGTTATGTTTTCTTCTCTGAAGATTCAGCCTCACACACTTCTGACGACAAGAGACCCTCGGAAAAGATGAGTACGATTGCTTCGCGGAGACAGTGTTTCCGCCATCAAGCAACATTTGGAAATAAATAGTAACTGCCAATGTAATGAATGCCACCGAATTTTAGATCAGCTCTCTATAGAATGCATTTAAAAGCCATGGACCAAGAGAGGCAGCATTGTAGAAGGAAGATGGCAGAGATACTTCATCGTGCAGCAAACATTTTTTTCAGGACTCTGTTTGCAGCGCAGGGCTGGCAAGGCTGTGCCAGAGTGGGAGTCCCTTGCTGTGGTTAGAGTCCCTCTGCCTGGACCCCTGTGCCCCAGAGGAAGGGTCTCCTCTCCTCCCCCATGTTCCCTGCCCTTTTGTGAGGCGTGATTTTCAGCCAGGAACTCCTGACTGCGATTCGTCAGCATCGCCCTCCCAGCGCTGGTGATAATTATATAGTCATCCCTCACGGGAACATCCTTTCTTTAAATGATTCCGTGACAATCATGCCTCCACAACGCCTGTTCTCCAAGGCGATCATGGGCCTCTCGGGCTTGTCTTATTCCTACCTACGTCCCCTGGCCTAGCGCGGGTGGAAAACAGAGTCGTAGGAGGGGGGTGAGCTTGGGAAATGAGCGCGTGGTGAGGACAGCGCTTTATAGCTATGTATCACTTTGCCGTTCATAAAACATTCCTTAAGCAGATTGTATTTGCTCAGCCCTGTGACTGGTATTGTTGTTGTCATTTTTACGGGAGAAGACAGTACATACAGGTAAAGGGACGAGTGCCAGAGTCACTTATTTCGACTTCCATCAGTTCCGTTTTCATCTCAGCTGGCTGCTTCTCTGGCCAATCGCGTGTGTCGTCATTCCCTGAAGATCCAGGAGAGGGATGCACTGCGGGCTCCCGGGAAGCCGAGAGCCCTCTAGTTGGTCCTCGTTGCCGAGTGGAAGCTAACCACCCAGAGTGATCGTGGGTCACGTGCGTGCTCTGAGTAGAACCTTCCCGTGGCTTTGAGCTGTTCCTGGGATGGAAAACAAAGTTCCTAGCAGGTCTCCCGACCCTGCAGAGTCTGGCTCTTGATCTCCCTTGTCAGTCTGTACAGGGACAGGCAGGGGGAGGGAGCGAGGCGTATGCGTGTGAGGTGGAAACTGGCACCTGGTACCTAGTGGCCCTGGTGGGAACGGACAGAGCATGGCAGGGGTAATGGGGGCTTGAAGCAGTCGTGCCATGCCCACAGTCCTCAGCCAGGATCGAGTTACTGCCGCACGGGCATGCAGACTCCGCAACTCCGGCCTGCAGTGTTCTTAGAAAAGCAAGTATCAGGAGTGTGTGTGTGTGTGTGTGTGTGTACAGTCTTTTCTTTCTATGATCATTTCTGCATGCTGACTTGGGTGAAAGTGAGAGAGCAGATTGGTTTTCCGTGCCACATTCGTCCCCATGCTGTTGTGAGACCTGAGTCCCAATCCCCACGATGGGGTATCTCTTCCCGCTTCCTTCCTGTGTTTGTCATCTCTCATGATCTCTCGTTCCGACGCTTCCTGCCTTCTCTGGGTAAAATGTGGGACCTTTAAAAATCCCCGTGTGGCAAGCACGCATTGAAGTGGCGCATCAGCTAAGTCCACATGGAAGAAGGACGTGTGCCTGTGTGAGCCACAGACTGTAAATCATACCATCCCAATCCCGAGGAGGGAATGGCATCAGAGCTTACGTGGTGAGCACCTGGTGTGCAGAAGGCTCTGGAGGACAGTGGAAGCCCCAAAATTCATGTTCAGGTGAATTCCCTCTGACCTCAGACCAGGGCTTTGAAATGGCACGAGGAGGAGACCATGCTCAAAAGAGGTGGAAAGTTCCTTGAAGGCAGGGATGACAATCCGTTTTGCTTGTTTCCCATTTCCCCCCACCCCACCCCTGAGCAAGTCCTAGACATAGGAAACCGATTCTAAATGGAATCGAAATTGGAGTCTCAGGAAATGCTGGCCATCTGCTGAGCGATTTGAGGACAAGGCTCCTTGTCTACCAGATGGAGCATCAGAGCGGGCGATGGGACCAGCAGCATTCATTTCCTCCTCCTTCTCCTTCAGCAAACCGCCTGCAGTTATTGATCACCTGCTGTGGGCTTCGGGAGCGCTGGCGCCTCCGTCGTTGAGCACTACGCTGCCAACCCAAAGGCCTGCACTCCAAGGTCACCGCGCCGTGCCTCGGAAGAAGCATGTGGCAGTTTGCTTCTGTAACGATGACAGGTTTGGAAACCCTGGGGGACAGCTCTGCCCTGGCCTTGAGGGTCCCCAGGAGTCAGCATCAACTTGACAGCTCTGGAGATTTGGGGGAACGGGGGGTGGGGGTGGGGTTGCTGTGTGCCTGGCAGATTGGGATTATACTGACAATTAGGGAGTTTCTTACCAATTGGTGTCGACAGGAAATCAATCCATGGGACACTGAATGGGAAAAGGCGCCGAGCTCAGACTCGAGATGTCAAAAGAAGCTTTACCACGATGTCATGGCTAAATTGAGTCCTGGCTTGTTAGAGGATCAGCCCCTAACCCATCATCATGGGTCTAGTAGGCACGATTATACAGTGATAACCAATAAAGATTATAGTAGAATCATAGAAAATATGAGAGAGAGAAATATTGGAGTCAGACCCATTTCATGGTAGCAGGCTCACCTCCTGGGTGGCCACGATCCCAACAGCCAGGTCCACGCACAGTGCGGGCAGGAAGCCAGCGGCCTGGGAGAGCTGGAGGCAGGGAGGTGCCAGAGAGGCCAGGGGGAGCCGACTGCCTGGAGGGAGAGAAATTTATTGCTCCCCAAGGTTTAAATCTATTTCATGGGCGTGATTACAGGTCACAAAGGTCTTTATCTGGTCTGCGCTACAGCCTTCATTCTGTGGTACGCTCAAACCCATGCCAAAGAACGGGACTTCAGTCAGGGATGTAACCCCAGCCAAATGGCCATTTGATGCCATGACGCAATCAAAGAGAACAGAATTCTTCAGGGCAGGGTGAGACACATGGTAGCACCACCCTCAGAAGTGTGTAGACCTAGGATATGTCTAGAAACAGTTGCTCTGTGGTTTGATCATTTTGGTTGTGTTAGCGCTTACCTTGTGAGCACTCGGTCTGTGGAAGATTACAGTGGAATCACCACCGTACTGGGAGTCTTACTGCCATGACTCATGCCTTGACTGCCCTAGTGGAAAGTGTTGGACCAATCTTATAAGCTCTTCTTTCTAGAATAAGGTCCATGTGTCCATCGTGGTCCTGTTCGGTATGACTCAGCACCAACTGGCTGCTGTCCAAGAGCAATAACAGGGCCCCATGGTCATGAGTCATATCCTGAACCAGGTGGTCAGAGGACCATGCACTGCCTTGTAAGTTTTTCTACTCTACAACAGTGTACCCACCCCAACTTTAGTCCCTCTCTGCTCCCGTGACTCCCTTGTGACTGTGATCAATTGATCTGCTGCCAGCCAGGATTTTGTGGCTTTCCTTGGTGTTCTACATAAGCAGCCTGGTGGCTCTGGATCCGTGGACACCATTACAGTCTCTTGTCGATGGTCTCTCTCATCCAGAGGATTTGTCTTTGTCTTGTTTTGGGCCTGAATGAATAAATGGCCTCTGTAAAATATATTTTAACTGTGGCCCACTGGGACGGAGGTTCAATTGCAGCAGTGGGACTGGGCCTCCTACTCCCACCACTGGAGAGCAGTGATGCCTAAAAAAAATTTCAAAAAAATTAAAACATATATATATATATATATATATTAATTGGGTGTGTGGTTTCTCTTTTCCCCCTATAGCATTTGCGATAGGTAGGCTTGTTGTGCCAACATGGCTAAAGAAGATAGGGAGACTTGTTGTGCCAACATGGCCAAAGAAGATAAATAGGTTTGTTGTGACCACATGGCCAATGAAGACAGATAAGATCAATTGAGGAGCAGAGATATAAATGGCTCAGCGAGCCCTGCCCTTGCTCTCCTGCTCTTGGGTCCTCGGACCAGCCGCTGCCTTGTTGGTCCTGTACCTCGATCTCCAAGTAACACTACCCCTGGGATACCTAATCCGCATACTGCGTTGCTGTGAGTTGAGGTTCCTTCAAGGCCTGCTTTGCTGCGTTCCGGAAATTTCTTGAGCTGGGAACTGTTGGACTCTGTCATCTGGCTGGCTGTTGTTGACCTGCTTTGCTGTTTGCTGTGGTCAGATAGCCTGAATTGCTCTACAGGGGACTACTTGGTGCGGCCCTCAAAGCTCGAAGGACTGCCAGTCTACTAGCTGTCTCATGCAAGTGAGTTGCACCAAGCCAATTGTACTGTTTTATAGATGAGTTAACTGCTTATTTCTTATGTTAGATATCTTTCTACCTATATAAATATATATAGAGAATTATTAGTATCCTGGTTTTGTTTCTCTACAGAACGCTGTCTAACACAGCATTGTTTGATAAAAATTTCTATGAATTTGTAGCAATACTTTTTATCCTCGTCATTTAGTTCCTTGTTGGTGAATGATATCCCTCAAGAAGGTCTTAGAGACTTCAGGAGAGCCACAGAAGGATGAGACACAAATATTTGGATGATGGGGTGGGGGGGAGAGTGCAGGGGCAGGGCTGGGGGTTAGGAAAGGTTGGGCAATGTTTACCTTGCAAACGACCTTCCAACATTCCCAAAGGAGGCTGCTGACCGGCAGGGAGGGCTCTGCCTAACCAGTCAACTTTTGTCCGGCAACCAGGAAGTCTATTGCTGCTCTTCTGTCGAGAGAACGCCAGGTCCTTCTGGAACCATGCAGCAAGACTTGACATTTAGAGAATGTGACTGATGAGCTTTGCCCTCACACATAGAAATCCCATGGGGAGAGGGAGGTTTTCAAAGCAGCATCTGCAAAGAAAAGCAGAGAATGTTGACTGTGGTCAGACCTCGCTAGACAGACAACCCTAGGGTTTCCAGTCAGACTGCACGCCTTTCCCCCCCAACCTTCTTGCCCAGAAGACACACGTTGAAAAATCTCAGCAAGCAAGGATCACACAGGACTAGTGAGTTGCTCGGTTTACCCATACCTTGGTCAAAAGCCAAGTTCCTTAGCGGGGTAGTAACATAATTCCGTGTCAACTTGAAGTGTAGTGGTGGAGTCTAACCTGTCAATCAGGTCACAGCCCAATGGTGCCTCCTTGTCAACTTGGCTCTTCATAAGGAGGATCCTTATGAAGACAAGACAAAGGAGGCTGCTGACCGGCAGGGAGGGCTCTGCCTAACCAGTCAACTTTTGTTGTTCCTTCTCTTGTCTTCTTTCTCTTTTTCTGCTTCACCTTTTTGCTGGGAAGCCACATGCCTGAGACCTTCAGAGCCCTGCAGGTGCATCCGTCACCATTGGATCCAAAAGACTTGGCACCCACCGACCTGTGACCTTCCTGCATTTTGCATCATTGCACGCGGCTGTGTGAGTGTGAAGAGGAACTTATGGACGAGTCTGGGGCTTATGGATTTGATCTGGACTGAGCTGCAATGTGGGTGTGATATAGATTCACTTCTTGATGTAAAGTTCTCTCTCCTGATTTGGTTCTCTCGTCTAGCAGTTCTCAACCTGTGGGTCGCGATCCCTTTGGGGGTCAAATGACCCTCACAGGGGTTGCCTGATTCATAACAATAGCACAACTACAATGATGAAGTAGCGAGGAAAATAGTTTTATAGCTGGGGTCGGTCAGCGCCATATGAGGACTGTATTAAAAAGAGTGGCGGCATGAGGAAGGCTGAGAACCACTGTTCTGTTCACACTAGGTACGCACTGCAGGGATCCTGACAGACTCAGAATGTAGGGCGTCTTGGAGATGAACAGGGTGGATGAGTTCAGGACATAATGAGGGTACCTGGTGCTGAGAAAGACCCGGGGTGAGAGGGACCACTGGGCACAAAATTTTCCAAGGAAGAGAGAAGAGGAGGGATACGAGACCCCTTTTTTAAAAATCATTTTATTGGGGACTCTATCACAAGCCATACATACTTCCATTGTGTCAAGCACATTTATATATTTGTTGCCATCATCATTCTCAAAACATTTGCTTTCTACTTGAGCCCTTGCTATCAGTTCATTTTTCCCCTCCCTCCTCACCCCACCCCTCATGAACACTTGATAATTGATAGATTATTATTATTTTGTCATGTCTTACACTCTCCGACATCTCCCTTCACCCACTTTCCTTTATCCACCCCCCCCCCGAGAGGGGGTTATAACTGGTTGTCATCAGTTTCCCCTTTCTATCCCTTCTTCCCACCACCTTCCTGGTATTGTCACTCTCACCTCTGGTCCTGAAGGGATCATCTGTCCTGGATTCCGTGTTTCTAGTTCCTATCTGTACCTATCAGTATCCTGTCCAGTGTACATCCTCTGGTCTAGCTGAATTTGTAAGGTAGAATTGGGATCAAGAGAGTATGCGTGTTGGGGTCGTGGGAGGAAGCATTTAAAAACTAGTATGTTTCATCGTTGCTACCCTGCACCCTGACTGGTTTGTCTCATCCCCAAGACTCTTCAGTAAGGGGATGTCCAGTTGCCTGCAGATGTGATTTGGGTCCCCACTCTGCACTCCCCCTCATTTGCAATATGATTTTTTTGTTCTGTGATGCCTGATACCTGATCCCATTGACAACTTGTGATCACACAGGCTGGTGTGCTTCTTCCGTGTGGGCTTTGTTGCTTCTCAGCTAGATGGCTGCTTGTTTACCTTTAAGTCTTTAAGACCCCAGATGCTATATATTTTGATAGCCTGGCACCATCAACTTTTTTCACCACATTTGCTTATGTGTCCATTTTGTTTTCAGTGATCATGTTGGAAAGGTGAGCATCATGGAATGGCAGTTTAATAGAACAAAGTGTTCTTGCATTGAAGGAATACTTGAGTGGAGCCCAATGATAATACCTTTTAAAAAAAGAGTCCCAGAACAGACTCAATAGCAATAAGTGCAAAGTCTTCAGGTCAAGAAGACAAAGAAGCCAGTTTACAAAATGACAAAGGCTTATTTGCAAGAATTTGAGCATATTAAACAGGTGACCCTCTTCTCCATTATCTGGTCTTCAGCTCCCCTCACATGGACGGAGTCCCCAGCCCCATCACTGTTGTTCATTTCTATCCCTTTCATTCTGACTCACAGTGAAAGAAACACGCTGTCCCATGGGGTTTCTTGGCTAGAACCATCAGGGAAGGAGATGCATAGTCTTTCTGCCACAGGGTGGCTGGGAGGATGTAAACCTTTGATCAGTAGCCATGCCTGTGATTGTTAGGCCACCAAGGTCCTGTTGCACTGTCTCTGTGTGTGCCGTGTCAGCCTTCTGGTTTGTCCTCTCCAGTGTCACCCTGGCAGGACAGAGGTATGAGTGTCTTTTCAGTGACATGGTTGGCTCATAGTAAACACGAATAAATGAATTCAAAACATTTTTTTCCTCCTCAAAATTCCACATCAGGCACCTATTTTTATATCCTTACTGAAAATTTCATTTGCATGTTTCCTAGGTATGTTAACTTCAGCATGACCAAAAAGGGACTCTCTGTGGCCATGAGCTCACCTCTGGTCAAATCACCAGCTTGTTGAGTCATTTCCTACCTTAATCTCTCACCTGGATTTCTGCCGCAGCTTCTAGCTTCCCTGACCCCTGTCAGGCTCTCTGCTCTGATCCATTCTTCTGAGAAGTGCTGAAATGTAAGTTTGATCACGTCCCTGGCCTGCTTCACCCGAATTGACAGGTTTCCAAAGACCTCGAAGAAAGAACAAGTCTTAGTACAGTCAACAGGGCCTGCCCCTCTCTGTCTCTTGCCACCTCTCCAATGTCTCCACAAATCTGTGACTCCAGCCACACAGAGCTGCTTGCAATGCCCAGGAAGTGGCTGCTGTTTCACACCTTACCCTCTGCCTCACTCCCTCCAGGGCAGCGGTTCTTAACTTGTGGGTCGAGACCCCTTTGGGGTCACCTAAGACCATCAGAAAACACTTATTTGCAATGATCTTAGGAACTGAGGCGCCACTCCTCTATCCATCTCCACGTGTGTCCATCCACATGCAGAGATGCCCACATCCGAGTACTCACCGTGAAGACTGTGACCCATGCTCCACCCTGCTTCAAGACAAAATGTCATTTCTTTGTCGTGAGAAATAAATATTCCACAATATACAATGACCTATTGTGAGCAGATGAGTCACAATGCTTTCAAGATGTTCAGTTTATAACCATGAAGACACAACCTGTCTGTCAGATATTTACATGACGATTCATCACACTCGCAGAATTAGAGGATGAAGTAGGATCAAGAATGATGTTAGGGTTGGGGGGGGGTCACCACCACATGTATGAAAGGTTCGCAGCATGAGGAAGGTGGAGAACCACTGCTGTAGGAGTTGCCTAGAAAATTCTTTCTTCCCCAATTCATCTTATCTGATTGCGTTTCTCAGGGCTCTTGATTTGAAGGGGTAGGAACTAAACACAAAGTGGTCGAGCTATTGACTTGTGTCCTGGTTGAGGAGTCGATGGACCTGTCTGGGAAAGGCCTGGATCCAGCGCACCTGCCCCGGGAATGACTGGATTCCAAGACTCGCAAGATGTGTTCATTCTCTCTCTCTCTCTCTCTCTCTCTCTCTCTCTCTCTCTCTCTCACACACACACACACACACACACACACACACACACTTTGGTCAGAAGAGGCTGTGGGTCTAGGCTGCTCCAGGCTAAGAGACAGTTTTGGTGCCCCTGGAGAGAATCTCCCAGTTTCAGCCTATAAAAATAAGAGGGAAGTCTAAGACAGGCTAACTGGAGACATAAGTCCCACCCTTGGTCCATGGCTTCCCCAAGGTTTGGGTCCCGCTTCTTACG
>PVJH01030472.1:0-24779 GCA_004026705.1 Nesogale talazaci
CACCCTCCCTCCCCCCATCCCTAGGAAATGGATGTATGTTTTATGAAAATATAAAAGAACTCCCTTAGAGGTTTTTTAGTGAATCTAGAAAATGAGCCAAAATCATCTAACTGCCCAGTAAGAATATCCAAATGGGGAATCAACTTACCACATAGACAAAAGGATTTATTAAAGAAAGAAGCATCTTTAAAAAAGTTTATTGACTAGAAAATGAAGGCAACACAGAACTACACATCACAGATAAGGGAAGAGGAGAGGTTTTTGATGGAGTTTGGTTCACATTGGGCTGTTAACTGCCAGGTGGGCAGTTTGAAACCACCAGCCACTCTGAGGGAGAAAAATGGGACTTTGTATTCCCTTGAAGATTTCCAGCTTGAAAATTCACAGAAACAGTTTTGCACTGTAGGGGCACTCTAAGTTGTCAGCAATATAGTGGCCAGAACGTTTTTGTTTTGTTTATTTATGAAAGGAGGTGGCGACTTCCAGGAATTGAGCTCATACTAGGTAGTGTCATGGTAATTGGGTGCTTGTAAAACAGGTGTTCAAAATGGGCACTGTGGCAAAAAGGATTCTGGGTAGGGTATCATTACTTATTACTGGATGGCACACATGTACTAAGCAGCCAGTTCCTCAGGCTTAAGTTCTCTGCCCTGATGTTCTTTGCTCTTTGGTTCAACTGAAGTCACAGTTGTCTGAACTGCTCCTACTTCTGTATTCTGTTTGAGCTAGCCAAACATTTAATGTTATAGATCAAGGAATAAAAAGAAAACACATTCTTCTTATAGAGACGAAGAACACATTGTATTTTCAGGGGAGAGGGAAGAAACTGAAAATGACATTGTTTATGCTGTTCAAGGCCATTGACTTTGTTCTGATTCATAATAACCTTTGTACAACAGAATGAAACAGCCCTGTCCTGTCCTACCCTCACAATTATTCTTAACTATGTTAAGCCCATTTTGTCTAGTGAAACAAATCCAGTGACACCCCTCTATGTATAAGAAAGCATTCTATACCAAGAAATAATTATATATAAGGCATCCTAGTTCATTTCAACTTAAGTCCATGAGTCCGATGCCAGCACATAGGGCCCTCTTCAGATTCACACAACCCACATGCCAGTGATATGGAATGGCGAACCAGGAAGCACAAAGCCCACAGGCTGGTAGGTGAACAGCCTACAGAATCCAAGTCAGGAGGAACATGGCAGGACACCAGAAGCTCTCACAATCAGGTAGTCTAGGTGGGACCACTCTCAAGGCAGGCAGAGTCCCACTGAAATTCCAGCAAGGAGGAAGGCAAAGTTCCATAGCAGGAGATCATCTCTATTCATCTTGACCTTATACAAAGGCTTAGGACATAAAGATGTCATCAGATTGTAAATTGGTCGATAGGTTTAACTCCACCCCTAGCCAGGAATATCTGGTTGACATAATCTCTGACTACCACAGGGGCCTTCCTCTTTTTTGATGCTTTTCTAGAGAACATGATGTCCTTCTCAAGGATCCAGTCTCTCCTGAAAACATGTCCAAAGTATTTGAAATCTCCCCATCCTTGATGCTATGGAGCATTCAGAATGTGCTTACTCCAAGCAAAAAAAAGGATACGTTGCTGTTATGTGTCATAAAGTTCATTCTACCGCATAGTGACCTAGGCACAGCCAGACGATACGCCGCCACCATCCTCACAATGGTTCTTATGCAGTAGTCCATTGCTGTAGCCCTTGTGTCAGTCCATCTTTTTGAGGGGCTTGGTCAGTTGCCTGAACTACTCCAGCTTCTGTATTCTGTCTGAGCTAGCCAAGTATTTAATGTTACAGATCAGGGAATAAAAAGAAAACACATTCTTCTTATAGGGACAAAGAACACATTATTTTTGCAACCATTGTGTCAGTCCATCTTGTTGAAGGCCTTCCTCATTTTTACTGATTCTAAATATTACCAACCATTATGTCTTTTTCCAGGGACTGGTCTCTCCTGACAACATGTCTAAAATATATATGTAAAATATATATGTAAATATATGTATATCTTTGCCTTTAGGGATTACTCTGATCATACTTTTTCTTTGTTTAAGCATTCCTTGCAAATAGCAATCTCTTCATAAGTAGTTGTGGAGTTGATGGATTAATAATCACATGTAATTTTTTTGGCACACAAGCCACATATCATATAAACTTTTAAGTCATTATTTTATTGGGGGCTCTTACAACTCATCACAATCCACATATATATCCATATATCCATTGTGTCAAACACATCTGTACATATGTTGTCATCATCTTTTTCAAAAAGTTTTCTTTTTACTTGAGCCCCTGGCATCAGCTCCTCATCCCCCCTCCTCCATTCCCCACATTGGCCATACTTTTTGCAAGTCAGACTTTGCCAGCTCCACAATTCAAATGCATCCATCTTCCATATTCAATGTCCAACTTTCTTTCTTTCTTATTTATTTCTTTCGTTCATGTGCAGCTTTCACATGCAACTGAACATACCTCGCTTTTCAAAATTCTGAGCAAGACTTTGTGTAGATTTCCCTAGTGCAATGTTTCTTTTATCTCTTGGCTGCTGCTTCGATGAACATTGATTGTGGAGGCAAGCAATGATGAATCTTTGGCAACATCCACCTTTTCCCACTGATTATGAGGTTACCTACTGGTCAACAGATTTCCTAGTTCCATAAAGAGTTGGAATCCCTAAAACTCACAGTGGAAGTTCTAGTCTACCCTATATGGTCAAAATGATTTGGCATAGCCTCAATGGCAGTGAGTTTGGTTTCGGTTTTAGAGTCCTGGTGAAGCAGTGGTTACTCATAGGATTGCAGTACACAAGGGATGAAATTCAAAACTACCAGTCTCTCTTTGGGATAAAAAGGGGGCTTTCTACTTCCATAGATAACTTCAGTCTAAGAAACTCACCAAGGCAGTTCTTATATCGGGTTTCAATGGGTTGGCATTAACTCTGTGGTAGTGTTTAGATTTTGCTTCACTATTGGTCCACTTGTGTGGGTTTAGGTCTTCTTTACATTGAGTAGGTCTTCTTTACATTGAGTTGTAAAAGGTACTGAAAGTTGCAATTAGAGATCATCATCAGTAAGTGATTCAAGTTCTCTTCACGTTCAACAGCAGGATTATGTCATCTGCATCGTAGGTTGTTACTAAGCCTTCCTCCAACCCTGATGACTCAATCTTCTTCATATAAGCCAGATTCTTGGTGAGATGATACAATACTATCACACACCTCCTGGTTCTAAGCCAGGCAGTATTTATTCCCTTGTTCTGTTCACATAACTGCCTACCGATCCATATACTTCTTTTTCACTGTTACTCAAGTATGATATCCTTTTCCAGGGACTGGTCTTTCATGATAACGTGACCATATATATATGTGAGACACAGTCTCGTCATCCTTGCTTCTAAGGAACACAGTGGCTGTACTTAAAAAACAACAACAAACACTTTTAAACTCACTGCCATGGAATCCATTCCAACTCAGATTGACCTTATGGGACAGAGTAGATTGTCCTTGTATGCTTCCCACACTGTAAAGACAGGGTAGACATATTTGTGTATAGTCTTAAAGTACTGGTCTTGTCATTATCAGCCCAGCGCATAAGCACTACAACATTGGGAATTCTCTTAAATAGCAAAACTTATTCCTTTAAAAGGTACTTCTTGAGAGAGTAGAGTGCATTCTGGCCCACTGAGCCTTGGAGACTATATCCCTATGCAGAGCAGTCCATGCACAGAGAGGACCATGTGGTCAACCCCACTGTGAAACACAGCATCCCTCGCTGACCCAAGGTCCTACAAGGACAACACTGGAAAAGTGTTGTACCCAGATTGTACCGAGTCTGACACCACCACACCAAGGCAACCCACTAAGGGCATGCAACAGAAGCAGGGGGAGCCGAACATGGAATTCCTGAGGGAGTGCCAAAGATACACTTTGGGGCCAGGGTGTGTCACCTCATCGGATTCAACAGGGGGACCCTCCTGGAGGTCCACAAACCGACCTTGAATGATGTACAGGGTTTTCTTTTGTTATTTTATTACTATTTTATAAGAGAGTTTGTATAAATGAGCAATTATGCATTAAGAAAACATTCCAACCCAGTCCAGTCCAAGGTCTTAAGTCTGATAGTAGCCCATATATCCGATACCAATCTGTAAGTCTTCTTCAGACTCACAAAACCCATGCAATGGTGACAAATGCAGAGCAACCACAAGCCAGTGGGTAGAAAGTCTTTGGATCCAGTGGTGTTGTAAGCATCTCAGCCCTGGCAGGAGTCTCCACGTGGCTTCTCTAGGTTGAAGTTTCTTGTTGCATTAGGGTAGGTCCATATGGCTTCGCCTCTTGCAGGGAGCCTGCCTTGTCAGTTGAGTCTCTTAGGCAGTGAGCTTTGTCAGTACCAAGTGTCCAGGGAAGTGAAATGAGAGAGTAGTTTCTCCTGCCTCCAAGAAGGAATTACCGCATTTCCCAGAATCCTCAGAAGAAAGGCCATGCCCGCACAGAGGTCTCATTGACTATCTCGAATTTGACTGGCTAGACCACCCCCACCCCCTTAGTCTTCAATTAGGTGGCTGCCACATTTGGTAAGGTGAAGGGCAGATGAAAATAAGAAGACCTGTGAAGAGATGCAGAGGCTGCCACAGTGGCCCCAACAGAAGAGCAATTGTGAGGATGGCAGGGATCCTGGCAGTGTTATGTTCTGTTGTACATAATAAAGTCACTCTGAGTGAGACAACAGCTAACAACAAAGAAACAGCAGTAAGGCATCTTTCTTGTGATAGTTTCCATTTTGGATGGAAAGAACTGGTACTGGGGGATTGACTGTGCAGGTCAAAGTGAAGAGATTTTAGTCACTTTGACTAAGTCCGTCTTTATTTTAAAAAATGAATCATTTTATTGGGGGCTCATACAACTCCCATCACAATCCATACAAACATCAATTGTATGCAGGCCACATTTACACACTTATTGCCATCATAACTCTCCAAACATCCTCCCTCCCTCCAGACCCCCCAGTATCAGCTCCACGTATTTCCCTTCCTTCCCCTCCTTCCCCCTTGAAACTTTAGTAATTTAAAAAATTGTTATTTTTTCATACTGTACACTGTCCAATGTGTCCCAACACTCACTTCCCTGTTGTCTGTGTCCCAGAGAAGAGACTACGTGTAGATCCCTAAAGTTGGTTCTCCCTTTCTATTCTTTCACCCTCCGGGTATTACCACTCCTATTACTAATCTTGATGGATCATCTATCCTAAGTTTCCCATGTTTCCAACTTCACTGTACATCTCCTGTTCTAGCTGGATTTATGTGGTAGAATTGGGGTCATGATAGTGGGTGGGAGGCAGCATTTGGGAACTAGAGGAAGGTTGCATATTTCAGTGCTACTACTCTGTATCTTAACTGGGTCATCTCCTCCTTGTAACCCCTCTGCAAGAGGATGTCACCTCACCTATTGATAGGCTTTGGGTCCCCAATCTGTACTCCCCCTCATTAATAATAATATAATTTTATCTCATTGATGCCTGACACTGGATCCCTACACCACCTCATGATCACAACACAGGCTGGTGTGCTTCCTCTGTGTGGGCTTTATTGCTTCTGAGCTGAATGGTCACTTGTTAACTCAAGCCTTTAAGACCCCAGACGCTAATCTTTTGGTAGCCAGGCACCATCAGCTTTCTTCACCACCTTTGCTTATGCACACATTTGTCTTCAGTGATCGGGTTGGAAAGTCAGCATCTTGGAATGCCAATTTAATAGAACAAAGTGTTCTTGAACCGAGGAGGTACTTGAGTGGAGGTCCAATGCCCATCTGTTGTCCTACTACTAACTCTATAAGTATGCACATTAATCTCTTGCCCCATCATCACTTATAAATATGCCCCTATGAACATTCCTGTATTTGAACCTCTATAAATGCCCATTATCCCCCAGTTCCTTCCTCTATTTCCATTTGCTTTCCTCTTGTCCCACTATCATGCTCAATCTCCATTTGGGTTTCAGTATTTTCTCTCTGTTACATTAGTCTTAATCAAGCCCTATCATCCTTCTCTCACCCACCTTGTCACTGAATTTGTATCAATTGTTATTCCCTTTTTCCTGGGCTGGTCGACATCACCACCTTTCCCGCTCCTCCCCCTCTTCCATGTCTCCTACTCTGGAACCATCAGTCCTGTCATTTTCGCCTCCATACTCTTTGTCCAGTCTATCTTGTCTAGATAGACCTGCAGAGGTAACAATGTGTACAACAAAGGTCTCCTAAAATGAAGCAACTGAAGCAAATAAACCAATGATAACAACAGCAAGAAAACCCCTCAATGTAGTATACATATATGTAAAACAATAATAGCAATATAAAAACCTGTATAAAGTTCAAGGTCTGTAGTTGACCTCCTAGAGTGACTCCTGGTTGAGTCGGATGGGGTGCCAATACCCTGGCCCCAAAGTATATCCTTGCCACTCTATCTGTGACTCTACACTCTGTTGCACACTCTTAGTGCTTTGCATTGGTGTGGTTGTGTCTGACAGGGTATAATCTTGACCCCTTCTTTTGTTATTATTATTATTATTATTTACTTATTTATATATTTTTTCTGGACTTTTTTTTGTTACTCTCATTATTTGTTTTCTTTTGTTGTTTTGTCTTGTGGTGTCTTTTTTTTTGTACACATTATTATCTCTGCAAGTCTATCTAGATAAGATAGGCAGGATGAACAGTCTGGAGGAGAAAACAATGAGATTTATGGTTCTAGGGGGACATGGGAGTGGGGAAAGGAGGTGGTGTTGACTAATCCAGGCACAAGGGAAGAACAAGTAATCCAATGTCAGTGACAAGGTGGGAGTGAGAGGCTTGATAGGGGTTGATAAAGGGTAATGTAACTGAGAGAAATTGCTGAAACCCAAATGAAGGCTGGGCATGATAATGGGACAAAAGAAAGGAAAGGGAAATAGAGAAAAGAAATAGAAGGCAAAAGGCATTTATAGAGGTCTAAATGTAGAAAAATACATAGGTAAATATATTTATATATGATGATGGGGAAATAGATCTATGTGCATATACTTATAGGGTTAATATTAAGGCAGCAGTTGAAAATTCGGCCTCCATTCAAGTACTTCCTCAATGCGAGAACATTTTGTTCTATTTAGTTGGCACTCCATGATGCTCACCTTCCAGACATGATTGCTGAAGACAAATGTGTGCATAAGCAAATGTGAAGAATGCTGATGGTGCCTGGCTATCAAAAGATATAGTGTTTGGGGATACACCCAAGCACACACATACATATATATTTATAAATCATTTTATTGGGGGCTCATACAACTCTTATCATAATCAATACATATATCCATTGTATGAAAAGCACCCCTGTACATCTGTTGCCATCATCATTCTCACAACATTTGCTTTCTATTTAAGCCTCTGCCATCAGCTCCTCACATTTTCCCCTTACTCTTGCTCTCTCCTTCCTTATGAATCTTTGCTAATTTATAAAGTATTATTATGTTTTCATATCATACACTGCCTGATGTCTCTCCTCACTGATTTCCCTGTTGTCTCTACCCCAGGGAGGAAGTTATATATAGATTCTTGTAATCAGTTCCCCCTTTCTACTTCACCTTTCCTCTACCATCCCAGTATCGCCACTCTCTCATCACTGTTTCTGAAGGGATCATCTGTCCAGAATTCCCCATGTTTCTGGCTGCTATCTGTACCAATGTACATCCTCTGGTCTAGCGGGATTTGTAAGGTAGAATTGGGATCATGAGAGTGGGGGGAGGGGAGGAAGCATTTAAGGGCTGGAGTAAAGTTGCATATTTCATTGTTGTTGCACTGTATGCTGACTGGCTTGTGTCCTCCCTGGGACTCTTCTGTAAAGGGATTTCTGTAAAGTGATGCCACTTCACCTACAGATGGGCTTTGGGTCCCCAATCTGTTCTCTCCCTCATTTATAATGATAGAATTTTTAGTTCTTTGATACCTGATATCTGGTCCCCTCGACACCCCATCATCACACATAGGGAATCCAGGACAGATGATCCCTTCAGGACCAGTGGTAAGAGTGGCGATATCAGGAGGGTGGGAAGAAGGTGGAGTAGAAAGGGTGAACTGATTGTAAAGATCTAGATATAATATCCTCCTTGGGGTACAGAAAACAGAGACATGGGTGAAGGGAGATATCTGACAGTGCATGATATGACAAAATAATAATTTATAAATGATCAAGGGTTCATGAAGAAGGAGAGAGCGGGAACTAAGGGAAAATATGAGGAGCTGACACCCAGGGCTCAAGTAGAAAGAAAATGTTTTGAGAATGATGATGGCAACAAGTGTACAAATGTGCTTTGCATACAATATATGGATGTATGGATTGTGATAAGAGTTATATGAGCCCCCAAAAAATGATTTAAAAAATAAATAAATGGGACTTTTTGATGAGTTTTGACAAATGTATCAATCCATTCAACCACCTCTCAAACCAAGACAAGACACATTGAAATCAAATTTTAATTTCTGAATTTTTCCATGATATCCTGTTGGAATTAAACTCTACCCCTTATCACTGGCTGATGGGAACCGCAGGGTGTCAGAAAAATGGAGGCGGAAGCTTACTCAAGGTAGCTAGACTGAGTCAATAGCCTTCTGGCAACATCTTTTGAATGTACCCACACAGGGTCTCCATCTGTTCCCTCCTGTCAAAGTGTGAGATAAGTACTTTATTAGAAAGAAAAGATGCCAATCTTACTGTACATATAAACATTTTATCTTAAAGATAACTAATAATAATAATAAAACCTAAACCAAACAGGAAACAAAAACTAACAAAAATTAGTTGCAACAGTAGCTGCTGTGTGGTACCAACAGTTGCTGTGTGGTAGTCCCCACTCGTATGAACAACAGAAGAAAACACTGCCCAGTCCTCCACTATCTTCACAATCATTCCCATGTGCCAGCTTCATGTCCCACTCCCATTTTATAAAGCTATAGGACCAATCAAAGTTGAAATGGAAAAGAAGGTGGGTAGAAGATAACAGATAAGTTGAAGGGGAGCCAGAGATGTATAAAACATAATAACAGGCACACAGATGCCAGTTGAACTATTTTAGTCCTTGCAACAAATAAGAAGATGGCAACCAAGTGACTGGTTGGTGACCCTGCTATGAATGCAGGTGAAAATGTTCAATTCTAAGGAGCGAGGGACAATAAAGTACACTCTTGGCCATAGGTACAGTGGGACAATTTAGAGGGAAGGGGGGCTGGGACATGGTCCATTTTGCTATTGCATCAATCCATCTTATTTAGGATTTTTCTCTTGCTCACTGTCCCTCTCCTTTACCAAGCATGATGCTCCTCTCCAGGGAACTGTCTCTCCTGATAACAGATCCAAAGTGCATGAGACAAATCTTGCCATCATTGCCTCTACGGATCATTCTGGCTATGCTTTTTCCAAGACAGGTATGTTTGCTCTGGTCAATAGTACTTTCAATATTCACAATTAACACCATAATTTAAATGCATCAATTCTTCGGTCTTCTTAATTCATATGCACATGAGGCAATTGAAAGTACTATGACTTGATTATGCAGACCTTAGGCTTCAAAGTAATCTCCTTGCTTTCAACACTTTTAAGAGATCCTGTACAGATATTCTAAAAAAAATACAGATTTTCTAAAGGTTTGACCTTTTGCTGTTTCCCTCAGCATCGATTGTGTGTCCCAGGAAGATGAAATCCTGACAACTCTAAACTTTTGTCTGTGTACCATAATATTACCTATTGGTAACATATGTGAGTATTTTGACTTTCTTTATATTGGGTTGTCATCCATATTGAAAGCTTCAGTCAGTACATGCTTCAAGTCCTTACCACTTTCATCAAGCAAAGTTGTGACACCTGCATTTCATAGATTGTTGACAAATTTTCAAACCTCGATGCCATGTTCTTTTTCATATAATCCAGCTTCTGTGATGATTTGTTCAACATACTGATTGAATAAGTATGATGAAGAGATAATCCTGACACATCCCTTTCCTGATCTTAAAATATATAGCCTTCTCTGTTCTTCGCATACAATTACATGAAGCATTCTTGAAAATCCATTCATCTCAATGTTCTCCACAGTTTGCTATGACCTGCACAGTCAGTAAAACATCACTAAACATATTTGAGATTCTCTTTCAGTCAAGATCAATTTGTCTTCAACAATAACATCTCTTGTTCTATATTGTCTTCTGAATACAGCCTGATCTTCTACTAGCTCTCTGTCAATGTACTATCACAACTGTTTTCAAGTGATCTTCAGCAACCTTTTCCTTGCATATGATATTAATTATATTGTTCTATAATTTACATATTTTGTTGGGTCAACATTTTTGGAATGGGCACAAATATAGTATTTTTGCAAGTCAAAAGGGGATATAGCCATCTGGCAAATGTCTTTACATAGACAAATGAGCTATTCCAGTGCTTTATCAGCTTCTTGAAACATTTCAATTTGTATCCCATTTTTTAGCTAATGCCTTAAGTATAACTTGGACTTCTTCCTCAGAATCAGTGCTTTTTTTAAATCATATACTACCTCTTGAACTTCTACTCATTCTTTTTCGTACAGTGACTATGTGTTCTTTCTATCTGTTTTGGATGCTTCCCTGTATCCTTCAATATTTTGACCATAGAATCTTCCAATGCAACTAAGAACTTGAATTTTTTTCTTTAGCTCATTTTTGCTTGTTTGAAATATGCTAAACTAGTCCTTCCCTTGTGGTTTTCTAACACTAGGTCTGTGCACATGTCATTAATAGACTTTGTCTTCCTGAGCTGCCCTCTGGAAATTTCTGATCAGATCTTTGACCTCATCATTTCTTCCATTTACCTTAGCCACTAGGAATCAGAGCAAGTTCAGTCTCTTCTGACTTTCACATTGTTCCTTTATTTCCTGTCTTTTAAAGAAACTTTTATTTTCTTCATGTATGGTGTTCTTCTCTTCTTTCACTAATGTTCAATGTATCAAATTTGATCTTGACATGGATATACTCCTTTGTCAATTGGTCCTATTATTATGATGGCTTAAAAACTGTTGTGATACTGTTTCGGTGAGCTGTGTCACTGCTACTTCAAATACCAACAGTATAACTCAAAGGGAACAGACTTCCACAGAGTTACCAGACTAAAAACAGATGACAGAGAAGGTCTGGGTTGCCCCCTTTTCAGGAATTAACTACTGAAAATCTTGCGAATGAAAGCTGAAGCAAATTCAATTAAGTCCACAAGAACCTAAATATAACCTGGGTTCTATCACCCTGGTTCTCCAACAAGTTTCTTTTTTTTTTTTTAGGCCATCAGTGCCCTGGTGGTAGGAGTAGGAGGCCCATCCTTTACCCCTGTGGAGCTGGAATTGAACCTCCATCCCAGTGGGCCGCAGTCCCGCGCACAACCACTACGCCACCGGGGCTCAGCCCTCCAACAAGTTATAACAGAATAGATGCTGGTTCTCCAGCAAATTGTAATGAAATAAATAGCAACTCGTGACTGACCACAACTCATGGTTGTCAATGCATTTCAGAATAGCACTGGGCTCCATAGGGAGATCTTCTATTAGTAAATCCTTTGTGAGTAGATAACCTGGACTTTCTTTCAGGGAACCTCTCAGTAGACTTGATCCTCCAAACTTAGACTTACCAGCTGAGCTCATTAACTCTCGGTACCAAAAAGAGACAAAAAAAAACAAAACAAACCAAATACAAAATCTTTTTTCTTTTTTCTTCCATATCCTCATTTCCTCACTGTCAATCACACAAAGAATTTCTTCTAGTTGAGTGACTTCTGGTTATTATCAACTTAAAGGAAGATGACATTGTTTGTTTCTCTTTTCCTGTGAAGAGACACAGGCAAGAGGAAATTTTAGAAAGGGTAGCAACCAGTGATTGGGGTAATACCTCTGACAAAATTAAGACAGTATACCCCTAGACAAGAGGTTCAGAAAGGAAATGTGACAGAGGCAGTTGTTCTGTGAGTTACTCCTCCTTAAAAAAGAGAATGACCACCCTTTCCATGAGAAGTCATTTGAACGTAAGATGCGAGTTATAGTAGATGACTCACAAAAAGCACACTGCCTGCTGAACGGAAGGAAAAGAAGCAGAAGCACACAGAGCATTTCCATAACAGTGCTGTGAAGGGGCTCAAAAATCTCAGCACTTGGCTTGAGGAGACGCTTTGCACAAAATTGTAGGCCAGAACCCAGAGTTTTTTTTGTATCTCTCCCCAGCCCCCCTGTTTATTGCCTATTTTGAGCTAACATTCCAAAGTCAGCTAGCCAGTATGCCCCAGGAAGCCTGCAGGCATCTCACTTCCTTCCCTCCACACACCTTCCTCTCACAGCACGCTCCCAGGAAGAGCATTCACTCAGGCTGGCCTTCCAAATTGCCTTAAGCTAAGCTACTGCATCTGTCTATTAAAAGATTATTTTTGTAAATGCTAACCAATCAGAATTTTCTTCTTGTCAATTCCTGGATTCTCTGTCCTTAGGTTCTGTGAGAATTTCTGTTTTCAGAAGTTCTTTGGTAAATCCGTAGACGATTCTGCTCAGTGCTGTTGTTTTGCTTGTTCAATAAAGTCTTTAGTTTTATCAGATGTCCCTGTATGCTCTTTAACACAGTATTCATCACTTAGGAAGCAGTATGAAGATTCTTCCTAACCTTCCCACTGTGAGAAAAATGACAGTTATTGAGAACATTTAGGTCTGGTTATTGATGAAAAACAGAAGAAGATAACATTGGGGATTGTATATAATCACAATATAATGTGGAAACCCCACGCCAAGAACCAAACCCAGTGCCATTTAGACCTCATATATAAAGCCAGCGGAGTTGTAAATCTGTAAATCAGACAGCTTCGTCTTGCCCTGAGGCAAACCTGTCTCCCAAATCCCAGTTGGTGGATTTGAACCACTGACCTTGTGGTCAGAAGCCTAATGTTTACTGGACAGCACCACCAGGGCCCCAGCACTATAGACAGGGCTTGCTTTTGACTTTGATGTTCTCACTGACTAGCATGGAGTCAATTCTGACTCTGTAAGAGAGTAAAACTGGCCCTGTAGTTTTCTGTAAATCTTTACAGAAATATAAAGACTCATCTTTTTCCTTTGAAGTGGCTGATGGTGTCAAGCTATGATATGAACCTTGTGGTTAGTAACTCAATATGTAACCCACTATGCACTATGCCACCATGGATCACTTTGAAGCTAGTTATGGAAAAATTCATAAATCCTGAAAACAAAAGTCCTTTGTTGTCAGAGGAAGTTCAAGGTTGTCAAACTGTGGACTAACCAACTGGAAAATAACTTGCTTTGTATGTCCCTCTGCATCGGTTCCAACTCACAGCGAGCTTAGGGGCAACAGAAGGAAAGACTGTCCAGTGCTGAGCCAACAGTGGCTCAGTGAGCTCACTATCATTGTCCTCCTTGGTCCCATTGTGGGAGCCACAGTGTCAGTCAATGTGGCGGTCATGTGCTTATGTTAATTTCATGATTGAGATGTGGAGGAGTGGAGTCTAGCCTGTTCATTTGGAGATAGCCATTGAGTAGCCAATGAGGCTTTTATGTGGGCATGGCTTTCTCCTGAGACTTCTGGGAAATCTCGCGACATTTCCCTCGTGGAGATGAGAAGTTATCTCCCCAGTTGTTGGGAGTTAGTCTCAGAGATGATGAATTACGGACAAGACAAGATGGCAGCGTCCGAGAAGCTGGAGGAGCCGGCTGAGAGACCTCACGGCTTTGCCCTGATGGAGCCAGACCTGTGAAGCTGAGGTGACCACATGGAGACCTCTGCCAGCGATGAGATGTTTCTGTTGTTGATGGAAGTGAGGAGCCATGGGGAGACCCCTGCCGGTGCCTGGATTCTGCACCCACTGACCTGTGACTTTGTTAGTCGGAAGGAGACTTTATAGACTGATTTCGGGCATATGGGTTAATATCAGACTTATGACTTTGAACTGGGCTGGGCTCAATGTCCTGTTCCTCTTGTATATAAACTTTTTCCTTATATCTCTATGTGTGTCTATGAAATTTGTTCCTCTAATCTACCTGGACTAACACAGTCAATATCATTGAGAATCCCCCCTCCCCCCCACACACACTTTTATTGGTAGACCCTCTTTTTTAACCAAGCATGATGCCCTTCTCTAGGTTATGATTTCTTCTAATAACATGTTTGGGGTAAATAAAGTGAAGCTTCACCATTTGGACCTCTTGGACCCTTCTGGCTGTTTGTTCTTTTGGAAGTCCATGCTGCATCCACGATTCTTCATCAACACTATAATTAAGATGCATCCATATTTCTCTGGTCTCCATTTTACATTTCCAAGTTTTCCCCATGTCTGTGAGGTGATTGAAAATACCCTGGGTAGGATAAGGCACACATTAATCCTTAAAGTGACATTTTTGTGCTTTAATTCTTTAAACAGTCCTCGTGCAGTCGATTTGTTCCCATGCAACATATCTTTTTATTCCTTGTTTGCTGTTCCTATGAGCATTGATTGTGAATCAAAGTAAAATGATCCTTAGCAGCTCCAATATTTTCTTTGTTTATCATGATGTTTTGTTTTGTTTTTTGTGCATCACTGCCCTCTGGTGGTGGGAGGCCCAGCATTTGCTCCTGTGGAGCAGCTGCTGGAATTGAACCTCCATCCCAGTGGGCCGCAGTCCCGCACACAACCACTTCGCCAGTGGGGCTCAGCCATTTATCATGATGTTATGACTATTGGTCAGGAGAGAAATTCTCAAACCAAACTCACTGCCATTGAGTCATTTCAAGCTCACAGTGGCCCTCTTGGATAGCATAGACCCACTCACACCTCTCAGAATGAGTTACATGTTCATCTTTCTAAGGCTGTAAATATTTAGGAGATTAGGAAATCTCATACTTCTCCCAAGGAGTAGCTGGTGGTTTTGAACTGCTGATCTTCTCTTACAAGAGAAGTAAAGAATCTGCAAAAAGAAAAAAAAAAGAGTGGCATGTGTATGCTATGTGTGAAGAATTGTCCTTTGAGATCTCTGAGGAAGCAAAAAGGAAAAGCTTGTTTAATCATATAAGTTGGGTTTGCAAAACAGACCCTTTGTTTCAGTGATTGACTAGAGCCATGTTGAACTTCTATTTTTCAAGCAACATGAAAAGCCAAAACCAGACCAAACCCAACTCACAGCTGCTGAGTTGTTTCTGACTCATAATAAATCTTTATCATGGGGTAGAATTGCCCCGCACCCCCGGGAGTTTGTGAAACCACAACTATTTCTGGGCGCAGAAAACCCAGTCTTTCTCCCTTGGAGTGGCTGGTGGTTTTAAACTGATGACTTTTGGGTTGGCAGTCAAACTTGTAACTAGTATACCACTTGGACTCCTATAGTATGTGACAGATCCCTTAAAACCAAATTGGCAGGCTTAGATTTTAGTTCTATGGGGGTAGAGGGTGACTATAACGGTCAGAAGGGGGATTAAAAATTTCATAGGAAAATGGAATGAAAGGATGATGGAATTTTTCACTTAAATTGTTAGATGCCATTAAGATGTTCCGACTCATAATGGCCCTTCACACAACAGAAGGAAACTCTATTCAGCCCTGTGTTGTCCACATAGTCACTGTTATGTATGAACCTAGTGATGCACTGTGCATCTCATTGAATGTCTTCTGTTTAGCTGACCCGTTACTAAACATTATGACCTCCTCTAGAGACTTGTTCTCCCTGATGATGTGATCAAACTATTAAGTTGAAGTTTATGAGTTGAAGTCTTGCCATCCTTCTTTATGTGTGTCCTTGCTTCATGTATACATAAGGAGGCTAAAAAGTTTTAAGAAAATGGAATAAAAGATAACGAGTTTTTTCCATGATTTTTTAAGTTTCTTCGTATCAGTATATACATGCATATTGGTCCTCCAGTGGTATAATGGTCATGTATTGGACTGTGATCTGCTTGGTTGGCAGTTTGAAAGTACAACACTCCAACAGCTTCATGGGTGAAAGATTCGCCTGTCTACTAACACAAATGTTTATAGTCTCAGAACCCACAGGAGGCTTGTTATGAGTCAGCATTGACCCAATGTCAGTGATGTATATTTTAAATGTATATCAGCATATAATTGCATATTTATATATTGATACATACGTATATATCCCTGAGTTGTACAAAACCCACTAACACTCAATCGTTATGCCACTAGGACTCCTTGAAGTTTCCTCCAGTCTGTAGTAATAAGTTTGTGTTAGTTTAGCTAGACTACAGAAACAAATTCATAGACACACATATGGATATAAGGGTTTGTTTTATATACAAGAGGAACAGGGCATTAATAAAGCATCCCAGGCTGAGCCCCGGTGGAGTAGTGGTTGTGTGCGGGACTGCGGGCAACTGGGATGGAGGTTCAATTCCAGCTCCACAGGAGCAAAGGCTGGGCTTCCTACTCCCACCACCAGAGGGCAGTGATGCCCAAAAAACCAAAAAAATAAATAAAGCATCCCAACTCAGTCTAGTTCAAATTCATAGGTTCGATATTAGCCTACATGCCCGATACCAGTCTATAATGCCTCCTTCTGACTCACGAAGTCACAGGCCAGTGGGTACAGAATCCCAGCGCTGGCAGGGGTCTCCCTATGGCTCCTCATTTCCAGGGCTTAGAGTCCATCAACAGTATCCAGTGGTTATAGAGGCAACTCAGCGCTGGCAAGGCTCTCCACATGGCTTTTCCAGCTTCAGAGGTGTGATTCCATCAGGGTTATTCTGCGTGGCTTCTCCTCTGGCTCCTTCACCTCCTCGGATGCTGCCATCTTGTCTTGTCCATAATCAATTGTCTCTGAGACTAACTTCCAACAACTGGGGAGATCACCTCTCATCTCCACGAGAGAAATAGCGTGAAATTTCCCAGAAGTCTCAGGAGAAAGCCATGCCCACATGGAGGCCTCATTGGCGACTTAATGGCTATCTCCAGATTAAAAGGCTACACTCCACCCCTACATTTCAATCATGAAATTAACATAAGTACCTGACCACCACAAAGTTCTTAGACTAGTTCAAAGAATTTGAAGATTTATGATGACCCAAATGTCCAACCCTACCATGTTGCTATTCAGCTCCATTTCCACCTCCACTTATCTCTTAGGGATATTCCCTCACTTTCCTGAGCTCTACAAATTAGTACAACATTTCACAATAGGGTGAAGGTTTGTCTCATATGGTGGTGGATGCTGTTCAGTCCAAAATTAAAGGCTTAAGCAGAAGTGAGTAAAATACAGGGCTCAGAGAGAGAAGTCAAGATGTGCAAAAGTAACGGCAGCCCCTCTTGCTTCCAACAACTCAGTTATGAAATAGAAGTCTGACTTTTCAGATCATGCTGTCATTCACTTGAATCTCATGTATAGTTACCCTATAGCCTAGGTGAGAACTGCACCGGTGAATTTCCTCGACTTCCACTCTTTATGGGAGTAGAAAATTTCTTCCTTCTTCCATGGAGTCCCTGGCTCCATGACTTTGAATGACTGACTTTGTGATTAGCTTCTCAATGTGTAAACACTATGTAATCAGGACTCCTAATTTTCCAGGGAAGGAAATGATCAATGATGTGTAGAATTGTCTGGTGAAAGCATTATATTTTGAAGGGAAACAAAATATGCAGCATGGTTTATGCGTGTTTCTCAAGTAGGATGTTAAAGATATCATCAAGAAATATTTATACTGTCCGGTAAGGTCAGGTCTTAGTTCCATTTTATTCCTGTTCATTAGTAGTGAATGCCCTCTAAAATGAGACTATACCCACAAGCATATTAAGGCTAGAGTTATAATATATCTTGTAAGGAATTATAGCTAGAAAGGCCATATTAATTCACTATAACTCACAGTCCTGCCTAAAATATATATAAGCTTATACGTCCACCTCTCTCTGATAGTCACCCCATTCCTTCTCTGTGGAAGAGATTTCTTCCCATCTCTCTACTGAGTGTTAAAGTTGCAAAGCGAAGAAAATGGATGAAACATTAATTAGGGTTTACTCCTTTATATTCTGTGTCAGGCAGGGTTCTCTAGAGAAACAAAACCAGGACACTTATGATTAGATAGATAGATAGATAGATAGATAGATAGATAGATAGATGATAGATAGATGGATATAGATTTATACAGCCTAAAGGAATATAACAGCTAATTAGTCCATGCAGCAGTATAGGGCTCAGTTCAACTCACTTCCATCGAACAGTTAATATACTAGAAGTACTTCAGCCCATGAGGTCTTGCAGGTCCAAGGTCAAGGAAGCAGACAGCTAAGTCTTCCCTAGGGCAATGCAGGCATAATCTGCCCACAAACAGCAAACTGCAGGGAAGTTACCAACAGTCAGTAGCTCAGCAAAGCAGGCCCACATGAGATACTGAACTCAAGCAATGAATGACAGCATGATCCAGTAGACTCAAACTCAGGCAATGTGCACACCCGAAGCTTGGCAAAGCAGGTGGCAAAGGAACCTCAAGCTCTGATGACATCGTCCATGGGTTGACTGTCCCACAGGTCATGTAGCTCACAAGTTGAGGCTTGAGAACTAGCTAAGTTTGATCACCAGAGAGCATGAGAGCAAAGGATGGGCCTTGCCAAGCCATTTATCTCTGTCCTCCAATCAAACTGCAACCTGATTAATCCCACATGCTCATTTTGGCCAGGTTGGCACAATAAACCTACCTATCACATATATTAAGAGTAGAGCAAATCAGGTGAAACACTCATTGCCAACAGATCTATACCTAGAAATAAACAATAGAAAATACACAGCGGAGTAAAGGAGACTCCAAGTAAACCACTGAGTGGTTATGAGCGAGATTATGAGATTATAAGCAAGAATAAGAGCCAGACATTGCACTATAGCATAGAATCCTGTGCTGCAAAACATTGTCAATACCCCCTCAGGACTTTCATGGGGCAAAGATCATGGAAGTTTGAAGAAACTGCACATCTCTTTGAATTGGGGTGCACATGGACATCAAAACTGAGAAATGCTGCTCTAATGTGTTCTGTGAGCAGGACAAGCAGAAGAGATGACACTTCCATAGCCTAGGGTGTTGATGCTTTGTATGAGTAGGAGTCTTGAGTTTCCTTTCACTTCAGTGGCTATAATGAACGTAGCTTGTTTCTTTTCTGACAGGGAGATCTGCAAGCGTGAAGAGACCCCAACCCAGAAGGCTGTGAGGTATAGTTTCAATCATAAGCACTGAGACTGAGAGCATGAATGATACAGTTTAAAAAATTACATCAGTCACACTAGGCAGTTGAGTGTGTGCCAAGCTCCTAAAGCATTTCCTTGAGAAGAAAGTCAACGATTGAGCATTTGTTTCCCAGGTATATTTGAGAATCAGCAGTGGATTAAAATAAGTAGACAGGTAAGCAGGAAAAAAATTGGGACTTTTCTGCTAAGTCTTCCTTCCATCCATCTCAAAGACACTTCTCAAAACCAAACTTACTGCCGTAACGTCGATTGCAAAGACACCACAAAAAACCTGGAAAACATCATGGGACAGTTCTTCTCTGCATCGAAGTCAACTGGAAGACAGCTAACAATCTCAATTGTTTCAAAAGTAAAAAAACAAAATTATTAATGGTAACATATTAGTCTGACACAATAATGAATAATAATATAGCTTTTTACCTGTGAATTTAAAAATATTCCATATATATACATGGTTATATTTAATTGATGAACACATATTCCTAATGGTAATTATGAGAGGTTTGTTACATATGTAGGAACAGGTTGAAAGATAGCAACAGTCTAAGCATAAGGATAAATTTGGCATAATTCATAAACACCTCATGTCATAATAATTTCAAGAAATTAGAATACTATTTAAATCTTTATTTCTGCCTCCTGGATCCCAGAGAATATCACAATAAATTTGTAATTGAAATATTTCCATGAAAATATCTTCACCAGAAAAGTCATCACACAATTGTATTATATCTGAAAGAAACTTTCATCTTCCTCCTATTCACTCTCCCTACATACCAAAGACAGTGAATGAGTGACAGTGGAAATTAATTTTATTTGCCTAGAAACAGTATCCATTACTTAGCAAAAATGATCAAATTCAGGCATTAGCTTTCTGAGATTTTATGATAATGTATGGCCACCATCTTCTGTCATTTTTACTTTCAATATTCTTTGAAATTTGATAGGTCTGGTATGTAAATTCCATTTTCTTGAATTTGTTGTTATTGTTGTTTCATGGCCAATGTCTTCCTTCACAAGAAACAATTAAAAGCCCATTATATCACTGTATATTGTTCAAGTTTTATTCTGTATGTTTGATTAGTAATTTTTGTTTGATTAGTTTCATTTACTCAGTAAAAAAGAGCTGTGATTGTTTCTTCTTCATCTCTGGTTGGAGTCTAAGATGAGGAAGATGATAGTGACATGAATTGCACCCAAAAGAACTTGAGTGAATTCACATTTTTACTCATTTCCCATGTGAAATGAACATGTGTGTAACTGAGCCTGTGTATGTTTCCTCTTGACTCTGTAACTCTAATTTTCCCAGATGAATTTCTGTGTTGAATCAACGTGCTATTGCTAGATGCTATCAAGTTGATTCTGATTCATAGTGATCTTGTCTACCAGAGACTACAACATTGCCTGATCCCACATCATCCGAATCGTTGCTACGTTTGAGGCCATGGTTGCAGCCATGTCAATTAATTTCATTAAGGTTCTTCCTGGTTTTTTACTCACCCTCTATTTTACCCGGCATGAGCTTCTTCTCCAAGGATGGGTTCCTCTGAACTATGTGGGGCAAAGTCTCTCCAACCTTACTTCTAAAAAGCATGTTGACTGTATGTCCTCCTGGACAGATTGGTTTGCTCTTGTGGCAATCCAAGATTCTTTCAACATTCTTTACCGGCACCATTTTTTTTACCCGCGCCATATTTTAAATGCATCAATGTTTCCAAAATCCCAAACTCACTGTCATGGAGTTGATTCTGACTCATAGAAATGGCATATAGGATTTATCAGGCTGTAGATATCTTTCTCCTGTGAACAGCTGGTAGATTCCACCTGCCGATCTTGTCTTAACCGATGCTTAATGGACAGTGTCACCAAGTTGCTTTGACAGTGCCTACGGAAACACTTTAATCTTTAATTATTGTCCAGCTTTCACCTTCATATTAGGTGATTGTAAATGTCCTACTTTCAGTCAGGCAGATATTTGTCTTCACGGTAATATCATTGTGATGGGTAGGCTTGTTATGCCAACATGGCCACAGAAGATAGGAAGGTCTGTTGTGACAGCACGGCCAATGAACACATGGAATGAATTGAAGGGCGGAGAGAGGAAGGGCTCAGTGAGTCCCGCGCTTGCTCTCTTTCTCTTGGATCTTTGGACCAGCTGCCTGCCTTGTTCATCTTGTACCTTGACCTCCAAGCAACATTACCCTTGGGACACCCAATCGTGGACTTTGTAGCTATGAGTTGAGGTTCCTTCAAGCCCTGCTTTGTCATGCCCCTGAAATATACATCTCTTGAGCTGGAGACTGTCGGACTCTGTCATCTGACTGACTGTTGGTGACTGTTGCTTTGCTGTTTGCTGCTTGTAGCCGGATAGCCTGAATTGCTCTACAGAGAACTACTCAGCAGCCCTCAAGACTCCAAGGACTGCCAGTCTACTAGCTGTCTCATGCAAGTGAGTTGCATCGAGCCATTTGTACTGCTTTATAGATTAGTTAACTGTTTATTTCTTATCTTATATATCCTTCTCTCTCTATAAATATATAAAAAGAATTACTAGTGTCCTGGTTTTGTTTCTCTAGAGAACCCTGTCTGACACAATCATTCTCTGCCTTTTTGGTTTTTGTGAAAAATAATTTTTAAAAGTTTCAATTCAAGAGGTTAATTATATCAAGACAAATTTTACAATCATGACCACAATCAGTTTTAGAACACTGTCTTCACTTTGTAGCACTGTGTGTTGCATCGATATGCAAAGATATTTGACTATGGTTTCTAACAAATTATCAATAATATTACAAAGAATGAGGATTCCAGAACAATTAATTGTGCTCATGCAGAACTTGTACAGAGATCAGGAGGCAGTTGATTCAACAAAGCAAGGTGCTATCCTGCCACTTCAGAAAGGGTTTGCATTATTTGAACATACTTAATCAGTGTGCATACTGAGCTAATAATCCATAATAGTGGGATGTTTTTAAAGATCTTAGTATCAGGGTAGGAGTAATGCACATTAACAATCTGCCTGTGCAAATTACACAACTTTGTTGAAAATTAGGTGAACTTGAAGCACTTACTGATGAAGATCAAGAACTAAAGTCTTTAGTATGGATTACACCTCAATACCAAAAAAAGAAAACTTCTCACAAGACAAAATATCAACTTCATAATATAAAGAAAAAGGATTGAAATTGTTAAGAATTCCATTTTAATTGTTGTGGGAGTTACATAATATTGTGTCAAATTGAGGATTAAGAGTGTAAGGGAAAAATCTAGCCTGTCAATCAGGATATAGCCAATGAGGTCTCTATGTGGGCATGGTCTTCTCCTGAGGATTCCAAGAACACCTGTTTTCTTCCTTGGAGGTTGGAGTCTCTCTCTCTCACTCTCTCTCTCTCTCTCTCTTTTTCTTTCTTTTTTTTTCTCTCTCCCTGGGATACATTCCTGAGGAGAAGCCATATGGACCTACCTTGATGCAACCAGAGCCCTGGGAGCTGGAGAAGCCTTGGGGAGATGTCTGCCAGTTCTGTGATTTTTACACCATTGGATCCACAAGACTTCTTACCCACTGACCTGTGCTCTCCCTGAATTCAGTGTCATTGTGTGTATTTTAAGTCTGAAGAAGACTTTTGTGGTAGTTATATAATTGTCAGTTTAACGATTAAGCATGTAAGGTGGTGGTGGGGGGGTCCAGCTTGTCAATCAGATCATAGCCAAGGAGACATCTGTGTGGGCATGGCCTTCTCCTGAGAATTCTGGGAAATCCTGATTTTCCTCCTTTGGGGCAGGAGACAGATTCTTTCTTTGCTCATTTCTTGTGAGATGTCCCTGAGGAGAAGCCACAGGAACCTACCCTGATGCATCTAGACCCCTGGACCTTGATAAACCCTGTGAAGTCCTCTGTCAGTGCTGAGATGCTCACAACACCACTGGATTTACAAGAATTCCTACCCATTGGCCTGTGAACTCCCTGCATTCAGCGTCATTGCATGTTTTGTAAGCCTGAAGTTGACGTTATAGATTACTGTCAGACATATGGGCTAATATCAGACGTAGGGACTTGATCTGGACTGGGTTGGGATGTTTTCTCAATGTTCAATTGCTCTCGTATATAACCCTCTCCTTTATATACTTATGAGTGTCTTCATGAATTTGTTTCTCTAGTTTACCTAGATTAACACAATTGCATCCATACTGCAATGATCTGCAAAAGTCCTCTTTAAAGTGCTAAAAAGAAAGGGTATGACTTTGGGGACTAAGGTGCACCTGACCCATTGCAGAATAGTACACTTACTCAGTATACAATTGAGACTAATGTAAACATTCAAAAATTGTACTCAGTGGACGCATGTTCTTGTTGATTGTCACCAAGTACAGTTATGGAAACCCTATCCAACCATGTCAGAGCAGTAGTGTTCCACAGTGTTCTCAAGGTTGGTGGTGTAGTGCTTAGCGTTGGGCTGTTAACAGTGGTTGGGATCCACAACTGCTCTATGGGAGAAAAAGGAAGTAGTCTCCTTCAGTAAAAATATACAGCTCTGAAAACTCTTTGCAATATTTTGACTCTGCCCTACAGGGCCTGTGATTCAGAATCAACTTGCCAGCATTCGGTTTTCGGACTGGTTTGAAGCAGATCACCTTATCTTTCTTCTAGCAAATAATCATTGCCACCAAATCAATTCTGACTTCTACAGACCCTATAAACCGCCTGTTTGTTTTTCTTTATGGCTGTAGGGTTGAAAGCCTCATCTTTCGCTTGTGGATCATCTGGGAGGTTCGAACCACTGACTTTGTGGTTAGCAGCCCAACATATAACCAACTTCCCTGCTAGGTAGCTCCTTTGCAATAAATAAGCAGAATAAATTATGTAATTTAAATTTACCTTATATTAAAGTTTTTTTTGCCTGGTCTGTGTTCCTCTAATGAAAGCACTTTTGAAAAGTCATACCTGGGATGCTTTTCACATGTCTTTTCTTCTTTTTTTAAATAAAAGATGATTCTATTGAGGGCTCTTACAGATCTTAGTAAATTATATCAAGCATATTTGTACATGTTGTCATTATTTTCTAGACATTCACTTTCTATTGAATCCTTGGTATCAGCTCCTCTTTTTTTCTGCCCTCCCCGCTGACCCTTATGACCCCTTGATGAATTATAAGGTGTTATTATTTTCACATATAACAACTGCTATCTCCCTTCCCCCACAGTTTCTATATTTTGTCCCTCTGGAGGGTGTCTTTGTGTGGTTGTGTGTTGATCATTGCAATTGGTTTCCACCTTCCTTCACTCCTCTCCCCATCTCTCCCCTACCCTTCTGGTATTAATACCTCCGTCCCTACTCCTGGATTCCATGTGTCATGAACTACTATCTCCTATCTGTAGCTGTGTATGTGCTCCCGTCTAGGATGCAGTGAAAGGCAGGATTGGTGTCATGACAGAGGGGTGAGGAAGCCTCAAGGGAGCAGAAAAGTATTGTGTGCTTCATCGGTGTTTGAATGCACGCTCGTTGACTCATTCCTTCCAG
>PVJH01030473.1:0-16339 GCA_004026705.1 Nesogale talazaci
GATGGTCTCAAACTACCGACCTTGTGGAGGGCAGCCCAGTGCATAACCACTCTGCTACCAGGGCCCTGGGCCCTCGAAGAGAAGGTTGTGCATTGAATGGAAAGAGTGAAAGTTACTCTCTGTTATTTCACAGAAGACAACTTTGTCCCAGCCCCCCAGACACTTAGTGTCTCCCCAAAACATATCTTGCAGGACTGGGTGAACTAGATCAGAGCCCGCACTCTTGCTCCAGGAAGGTTGAGGATTTGGGGGTCCTGGTGGTCCCGGGGCATCAATCTTAGAGTTTGGGCAAGCTGGCGCAACTCTCCCCGTTCTCTCTAGAGCCGGGCTCCACCAGGGGCAGAGCAAATGGGTTCTTCCCACCCCCGGGGGCCTCTGGGTCTTCCGTGAGCCCCCCACAGTGCAGTCCTCACCAGGGAACTTCTCCAGAAGATGTGCCCACCTCTTGTTTCCTATGAGGGACTCCCGCACCCTGATCACAGTGGGCATGACTTTTACCTCGTTGCTCTGACCAGCCCTGCTTCCCAGAGGAAGCAGAATCTGGCTCTCAGAGAGGAGACGCTCTCACGGCGATTCAAAAGCAGAGCCTCTGTTCTCTCCGAGGAATTCATGACTCCAAAGCAAACCAGACTCACTGCCCTCGAGTGGATTCTGACGCACCCCCAGAGAACTCTTGATGGGAGTAGAAAGCCTGTCTTTCTTTTGAGGAGCTGCCGGTGGTCTCGAACTGTTGACCTTGTGGTTAGTAACCCAATACACCAGGGCTCCTCTACCCAAGACAGTCCAATAAAATAAAACCCCTCCCTCTGACAGAGATGGCTTTCCTCACCATCCTGTCCCTCACCTCCCACCTGCTCCTCAAACTATCCAACCTCGCTTGGGACCAGCCATGTTGGAGGGAGCAATCCTGCCCCGTCCTCCGAGTTGACAGCCCACAGTCATGTTTCGGGCTTCCAGACTGTGCTTTAGCAGCACTGGTCCTCCCAGATGACCTCTGTCACACTCCCATCCTGCCTCTCTCTGACCTCTGCACATACTTCCAGGCCGATTCCAGGCTCACCTCCTCAGGGAAGTCCTCCGGGCTGACCCCTGTGGATGAGTCCTACTGAGGGCGCTTGCTCTCACACATGGTCAGTGCAGCTGCCCCTGGCCGGGAGGCAGCGCCCAAGCAGGGTCTACTGAAGGCACAGTGTCAATGGATGGGTGAAAAGATGAAGGAGAGCATCTGGGCACAGTCACCAAGGTGGAACCCCCCGAGGTGCCAGGAGAGCATGACCTTGACTAGCTCTCTTCCCCCCACCCACCCCCATCCCTGGAAGGTCACCATGGGTTACCACCGCTTCTCCACAACAGGGAGTTTGGTTTTGTATAGTTCAACTATACAACTGGGTGTGCAACTCCCAGCCCAGCAAGTAGAAAGCCTGCCCATCAGGTGGTCAGTTCCCAAGCCTGTGAGATGACTTGGCCACTCTTGGCCGCTTGACTGGCTATAGGTGACCCTCATGTTCTCTACAAAGTGCGCTCCTGAAAATTTAATGAGTTTAAGTAGCACCCACTGGAGGTCCTGATAAGACGGGGATTCTGTAAAAGGTGGTCTGGGTGGGATCTGAGCACCCTCCCCACCTCCCAGTCTTCTGGCAGGTTCTCTGGTGATGCTCTGATAAGAGAGATCCCTCCCTGGTCTTCACTTTGAGCAGCCCCAGGCTCGTCCAGCATGCTGACCTGTGATCTGGAGGTCCTGGGCAAACTCAGGATTATAGCAAGGGCTGGGGGCTGGGGGTAGACAATGGGCTATGAATTCACCAGGGCTTGCTATGAATTCACCCAGGGTTCCCAGCCCTGCCTGAAAATCAGAATCAATTCTATGACTCTCAGAAAGAGGGACCAGCCTCCCCCATGCTGGCTGGGATGAATTAACTCCATTCATTTGAAAGCATTACTGAATTCCTAGTAACTTCTCGTTGTTAGGCATTTTCTCAAATGATGGATGCTAAACATGGGTGGGGGACGGATGGAAAGGGGGCCAGATCTGAGGGATCATTTAGCATTTCAAAGTGTCTGGAAGCCTGGAGCTGGAAGATTCCTGGCCTTGCGTCCTGCTCTCTTCAGGGCTGATTGGCAGGAACTGGTATGCAAAGATGAGCACCCAAGGGGGACAGAGAGGGAGATGGGAGATGGGAGTTGAGGGAGAGCATGAGGCAGTGGGGAGGAGGAGCATGAAGATAGAAGGAATCATGGGGTGGGGGGTGGCAAGGTCCAAAGAGTGGAGGGGGAGACAGAAGGAGCATCTCTCCTGGAACAGGGCAAAGGATGCTGTCACTAGGAGATGCTCTCTGGGTTGGCATGGCAACAGCTATCATTCATGTAAATAGCTGACCCATATTTAATTAACAAAAAGAAAACAGGAGCTGCAAGGGAAAGGAGGAGGAGGAGGAGGAGGAGCGCTTCTGCCCAGCCCATGTCTGACAGAGCAGAGAGCCACTGACTGGACAGGGGAGGCTGCAGAAAAAGGAATTCCTCAACACGTGAGTCTTCGGCAAGCTCACTGCTCCCAGCACCCAGTGGGTACAGGCCTTCTTCCTTCCTCAGAGAAAGGTCCCACTAAGTGCGGGACACCATCCAAGCACCCAACACACTGCCATTGAGCTAGTTCTGACCCACAGTGTTTCTATAACCACGGAGGTTCTAAGATGATGCACTGTTACAGAAGCAGGCTACCCATCTCCACCCTCGCCCCCAGTCCAGGAGTGACTGGTAGGTTTGAACCGCTGACCCTTTGGTTAACAGTCCAATGTTTAATCTACGGCGCCACTAGAGCGGGAGCCCAACAAGCTCATCTCTGCAGGAACCACCCAGCAGCAGGAATAGCAGTGGCATGGAGGTTGGCCGGTCTCGGCTGAGGGCAGACCCCCCTGCCCGGCACTCTGTCAAGCTCTTTAGCGGTATTAAAGGATTCCGTCTGGACACCGACACTGTGTGGGAACTGCTATGATCATCCCCATGTGAAAGATGGGGAAACTGGGGCTTGGAGAAGTTCCAGAAACTGTCTGGTGTGACTTGGCCAGGAATCATCTATAGTTCTGTGGTTATTGGGTGACTCCCTCCCCTTGAATCTGGTTGACCCTTGTGAGGTGCCTTAGCCATTAGAATGTAGACAGCACCCAGCCTAAGTCTTGGGAAAGCTTGGAAGCATCTGATTTGTTCTCTTAAAAGTCCTGACCCACCATGACCACCATGTTTATATATATATATACATACATACATACACATATATACATACATACAGAGAGAGATTGACATATGTATATAAAGATATGGCTAATACATATATATGCTATTCTGCTGGAAGGACCATATGAAGAGACCCCATGAGAATACAGCTAGATGGAGGGGGACAAAGACAGGAGGAGGGAGAGACCCTGCCAAGATACTGTCCCCGCCGAGACCAGACCAAGAGTTAACCAACCACACAAGATGGTGCAAGGAAGACTCACCGAAGAATCACCCAGCAGAGCACAGTTCCGACTGCAAAATCATGACTTAATAAGATGGTTGTGGTTTTAAAACATCCCTGTTGGGGTGGTTTGTTACAGCTCAACCGATATCTGAAACAAGCCCGTTCTCTTGGGCAACCTGCGAGACCCCACCCTGTGCTCACACTCACTGCCAACCGGGTGCCTCCCCGCCCCTTCTCACATGCCCGCAGACCATTCAGTCTACAGGGGCGCTCTGCTTTCTCTACCTTGTTGCAAGATTCACTTCATCCAACCATGATTCTGCCTCCCGACGCATCAGACTGGAAGGGATGGCTGTGGCAACCTCGTGCCTCTCGACCCTCTCCACATGCACCCAAACCCAACCGCCTGAACCCAAACCAGCCCCCAGCCCCCTGCCACTGAGCCAGTGCTGACTCCTGGGGACCCGTGTGGTTGTCCGAGACGGTAACTGTACAGGAGCAGAAAGCCCATTCTTTCTCCCTGTGAGCTACAAGTCATTTCAAACTGCGGCCCAGGGAGACAGCGGCCCTATGCACAGCCATGGGGCCACCTGGGTTCTCATCGGATGGTGTCCTCCCCCTTGGTTTCTCCTTATGATTTGCCCCAAGAGCCCCCATGTGACTGTATGATTTTACTAACCTCACTTAATCATGCCAGACGCTATTCTAGAAATCCACAAGAAGTGTATATCTTGCAAGTACGTCTCCGATAGGTATAAACTGTTTTCTTCTTTCCATCTGCCTTCTTTATTTCACGCATTTTCCTTGCCCTGGGGCACTCGCCAGGGCGCTGATACCCTGCTGCACAGACGCGGTCAGAGTGGACACTCTTGCCTGCTTTCTGAGGTCAAGGGAAACGTGTGGTACCCGCTCAGGGGGGTTTAGCTTCAGCTTTTTCCTAGAGGCCCCTCATCACATTTGAAAGGCTTGCAATTCTGTATTTCTATGTTCGGTGCATTGAGAATTCTGAATGAGTGTCACGTTGTGTCAAATGCTTTTCCTTCATCTACGAAGATCGTCCAGTTTGTTTTTGTGTTTAATTGTGTTGTTCCGTACTCAATCGCCTTCATGGTTTTGACATGTTCAGTGAAATTTGCATCCTCAGGCTAAACACACTTGGTCCGTGATACCGTATCTTTGTAAACTAATGCTGGATTAAAACTGCTCGTTTTAAAGGAATTTCTGACACAGAGATTCATGAAGGTTACTGTTTATTCTTTTCTTCCCTTGAGTGTCTTTTGTCAGAGTAGGGATGTTTTCATCTCATGAAATAAGTTGGAAAATATTTCTTCATCTCTGTGTCTTCTGGAAGACTGATATTGTTTCTTCCTTAAACGGAGAATTCGCAAGTAGAACAATCTGGAGCTCTTTGGGGGGCGGGGGGATTTTTTTTTTTAAATCACTTTCTGTCATTGATTCAGGCTAGTTGGATTTCCTCTTTCTTCTTGTGACAGATTGTGCTTTTTAAAGAATTTGCCCGTTTCACCCCAGTTGTCAAATTTATTGGCATATTACTTTAGTATCCCCTTATCATCCTTTTAACGCCTGCAGGATTTACAGTGATGATACATCTTTCATCTCTGATATTGGCCGTTTGTCTTTCCTCTCTCTGCGTCCTCATTCTTACTAGAGAGTCATCAATTTTATTTATTTTTTTTCAAAGAACTAACTTTTTGCTTTGCTCATCTTTGTTGATTTTATCTATTATTCTCTCTCTCTCTCTCATTGATTTCTGCTTTATCTTTAATATTTCCATCCTTCTACTTTGGAGGTCGTATGCCTTTTCTCCCTCACTTTTGAGGTGGATTTAAGACTTCTGTCTGTTTCTGTTATGAGCGTTGAAAGCAACTTCATTCTACAGCTTTTGCTATGTGTTGACTTACACTCCATTGAAAATGCTTCTGTGGTGTTTGTTTTGGACCGGTGGACTCTTTGGAAATATGTTACTTAATTCCCAAGTACTTATGTAGACTTGGTGGTATTTTATTGCTCTTGACTTCTAATCTGATTTAGAAGTTAAAATCATGCTCTGTGAGGGTTTTTTTTTAAAAATTATATCAATATCTATATAGAGAGAGATATAGATACAGTGAAGACAGGACTTTTCCATAATTATATACTCCAAAATATTAAGCAAGCTATTTACCAGCATTTAGTGTGCAAGTTAAGTTAGCTATTCTCCCTGAAGCTCCCAGTTATCTGAGGACTTTGCATGACTCATGGTAAAGCTGACCCCCCTGCTGTTAGGATGGTGGTTCCCTTCCCTGGAGGCCTGTGAGTGGGATTCAAGGGCCATTGTCAATGACTTCTAACCAGACAGACCTATTTATCTACCCCCAGGAGTCTGAGGTCTTCCCTTATCACATCTCTCTCCCCTTAGTCACGTAGGCACCCCTAAGCCATTATCACCAAATAGTCCTTATGGCTGCCCCCTCTTACAACATGTCCTGACTAGTGAGGCTCATATGGCCCCCTTAAGGTTATTTAAATGAGGAAAATTAATATTTGCTCTCTTCATGTGGACCAACAAGTGGGACAGAGGTGAGCATGCTACCCTGATGTGAAATGTGTCTGACTCTTATGATCTCTCTCTCTCTCTCTCTCTATCTATCTATCTATCTATCTATCTATCTATCTATCTCTCTCCCTCTCATGCTGTCTATATCTTTATAATAATAAATAATTATGGCTGTACTACTGCACCCATTGAACCCGTGATGTGTGTATCAGAAGCTGGCTTTGTCTGAGATATATTCTGGTATCACTGGGTATAGCTGTGTTTTATAAGCCACAAAGATATCAAGTTAATTGAGCCAAACTCAAACCAAAGTCACGCCCTTCGGTCAGCTCAGACTCCCAGTGCGCCTGCAGGGAGGGTAGAACTGGCCCTGTGGGTTTCTGAGACTAAACTCTTGATGGGAAAAGGACTGGCCTTGTGGTGGGCAGCCTCATGTGTAAGCATGACGCCATCAGGGCTCCTCGGGACTGAAATCTTCTCTATCCTTTATTGATGATTTACCTCTCTGATAAATGACGTCATGATAAAAGAGCATAAGTGTCTTCAACTATGAATGCTACCTTTTCTAGCATTTTTCCTTGGGTGTATTTTTGAGCTCAGCTATTAGGGGCATACCCATTTAAGATCGCTATGTCCGTTTGCATGCGTGAAGCCTGAGATTCAAGCGATGGGAGGGGGTGTCATGAATATCCATTTTGAACCCTTCTTTGATCACCCCATTTCTCTCACGGTTGGCATTTATACTGCTTTCAACTCCTCTGTGACTTTAAAGCCTAACAGATTGTGTTTCTTATGCACAATATATATTAAGATCTTGCTTTTTCATCCAAAGACAATTGCTGTCTTTGCATTTGAATGTGATCCATTTACATTTATGTAATTAGTAATATGGTTGGATTTAAGTCTACTTCTGCTATCTGCTGTCTCTTTTTACTTTTCACCCTGTGCTTTCTTTTGGATTCACTATTTTTCTTTTTTTTTTTTTATTTGTTTTCTGTGTCCCGTTTCATCTCTTCTATTGATAATTTTAGCAATATCCCTCTGTGTTAGTTTTTAGTGGCTATTCTCAGTCCCCCCTAATGGTACAATAGTGAAGTGTTTGGTGGTTAATCCAGAGTTTTCCAGTTAAAGCCCACCCAGCAACTACTTAGGAGAAAAGGTGAACAAGTACACATGCCAAGACAGCCCTAAGGGACTGTTCTTCTGTGACACATGGGGTTGCAAGACATAGAATGTGGTCCCGAACACCAACAGATTCAAGGTTGCTGTATGTCTTCAACTTAGAATAGTTCGCCTTCAGAGCAATGACCATGTAAAAACCTTCCCACAGTACTCCCCCTCCTCTACCAACTATCTTCTCATCTGGCATTTCTGACAAGAATGCACTATCTTCTCTCTGGTTGTTTTGTGCATTAACAACGTATATCTAGCAGTCATACATTTTGAGGTACAGAGTCAGGGTCCCACTGGGTATGATGGTCAAGATTATGTGTCAGTCTAAGGGCATGCTCTTTGGTTTGTCAGTTCTGTAACGATAAGCTGGCAGTTATGTAAGGGTGACGTTTGGCGGTCGGGAGATGATGTAGTCGCCCTTCACTTTGTGATGTGATGTCACTATCCTCCGTTTTCATATAGCACTGATTTCATATAACGGATTGGTCTTTGGAAGCCCGCTATGTCAGAATGAAAAGAAGGGGATTGACGTCCTCTCCCTTCACCCGTTTCATTTATCCACAAGCTATACACCCCACCATGCATTGTTTTACAAGAAGCTTGTGGGGGGGTTGCAATTCAAATATGAAAATCTAAATGATACACTGCACTTCTCAATGTGAAGGGCATCAAGTTCAAGCCACTTGGAAGTGACAGGACAAGCCTTGTGATCCAGAGGGACCTGGTACTTGAACCCTGTCCACACAATCTCTTTTACTTTATTCATTGGAGAAAATGGATTTCCTTTGAAGGTCTTTATAACAATGAAACAAAAATGAGCCAGAAAGTGTCAAAGCACCACTACAGGGGGCTTGCTACTGATTTCCATGGAAATATTTGCCAAATTTCCCTTCTTTGATGAAAGGGACAGCCAGGGCCATGGCTATGATGGAGAGAGATGCCTTAGGACCCTTTCCCAGGTCTTTTTCTGCTACATTGGCTTACTTTCTCAAAGCACTCTCATAATTAACAGATGTGATCACTCTTTGACCCTCTGCAAACTCCACAAGCAAAATACCATGAGCACCTGAGAAACCCATTGCGTACCCTTTGCCCTTGACCAATTGATTTTGGCTTTGGCTGGACAACTTCCATCTTTTGGTAGCTGTTGGTTTAATGGTTCTTCAGGATTATACCAATAAAGCTCTGTTTCCTCTCCCGCTACTATTCTTCAATGAAGAAAAAGAAGCTTCGGGAGCTTGATCCTATGTGTTTAAAATGCTAGTCAGAATTGTGTCAACTCAAACTGTTGAGATCGCTATGGTGGCGGTTATTATTTCTCTGGCTAATTGTAGGTTCTCTTCATTTAGAACATGAACATGATTAATTTATTTTTCCTGGCAAGTTGGTGCGCACAGCCTGCTGACACGGGCTTCCTGATTGTCTGGCTCCTTCTCAGAGTGAGCGGTCCATTGGTTGACTACTGATTTTGTTGGGGCATTGTCCTCAGGGACTTTTCATGGAGCACCAATGATTTCATCATCCTTTCACCCAAGCATCATCCTAAACTTGATATTTGATTTTGCTTCAATTCAGGTTGCTCATAGATAAGAGGGGCTCTTTCCAGATTGCGATCTTATTCTACTTCGTGCCTCTAACTAGATACTAGCCATACATGTTACAACAAATGAGTACAAGTTAATTAGGGTATGAAAATATTCTATCATAGTTCTTTTTCTATAATATATGTTTCCACGAGTTTTTTAAGACACTTCATAATTTTTACTTGAGTTAACAGTCTTCTATAGAAATGTCCAAAAAAAAAGAAATATCAAGATATATGTACATAAAAAAGAGTTTTTTATGACCTTCAGTCTTACACATTTTCCCAGATACAGATTTTCATCCAGAATTTCCTTGCAACCAAAAGCACTCTTTTTTATCATTTCTTATGGGACAGGTGTGCTGCTGAAAACCTGCTTCCCTTTTTTTAACTGAATGTGATTCTCTTTCACTTTCCCTTTTGAAGGATATTTTTGCTGGGTATAGAATTGCAGATTGACAGTTTGCCTAGTGTTTTTCATTCTATTGTCTTCTGATCTCTCTCTCTCTCTCTCTCTCTCTCTCTCTCTCTCTCTCTTTTAATGAAAGTCACTGGTCATAGTATGTATTTTTTTAATTGGTTTAAAGACTTTTCTCTCTATCTTTGATTTTCAGTGGTTTGAATGTGATATGCCTAGGTGTGGTTTTGTTTGTATTTGTGTTGATGGGAGAGTGTGAAACTCCTTGGATCTGTAGGTTGATCTTCTGGATCAACTCTGGAATATTCTTGACTGCAACTATTCAAATATTTCTTTGTTGTTGTTGTTGTTGTTGTTGTTGTTGTTGTTTTGTGTGGGCATCACTGCTCTCCGGTGGTGGGAGTAGTAGGCCCAGCTCCACTGCTGGAATTGAACCTCCGTCCCAGTGCGCCGCAGTCCCGTGCACAACCACTACGCCACCGGGGCTCAGCCCTATTCAAATATTTCTTCCGCTGCATTTTCATCCATTCCGTGTGGGACTCTAAACACACATATATCTGCTCACTTTTGGTATTTTAACATGGAGTGTCCTATTCAACTTGCTGCTGTCTTCTTCATCTATTTTAATCAGATGGCTTCCATTGACTTGTCTTTGAGTTCACAGAACTTTTCTTTTGTTGTGTCCAGTCTTCTGTCAAGTCTATTGAGTAAACATGTAAATGTAAATATGTCAGACAGTAATTTTTAGTTCTAGCATAATGAGTTGATTCCTTTTAACCAGTGCATGTGGAGATTCTCCATCTGTCCACGTTTGTTCTTCACCTCTCCCACTGGATCCACTAAACTATTTTAAATGGTTACTTTAAAGTCTTTGTTTTCTAATTGCAACATCTGGATTTTCTGTGATTCTTCTCCAGGGATGTTTCTCCCCTCTTGATTACAGGCCACATTTTTTCTGCTTCGTTGAGTGTTTTCTAATTTTTAATTACATTTCAGACATTGTGTGCCACAGAACAGTAGAGCCTAACGTACATAATAATTACCCACAAAGGTGGGAGGCTGAGTCGACTTAATCGGTGGATGAGGTGAGTTCGAGCTTCTTGGCATCTGCAGCTAAATCCAGTTCACCACTGACTGAAAGGTTTGGAAGGTAAGAATCTGAGCACTGGCAAGAGGGAATCTCTCTTTGCTTCAGCTAAGTTCTTTTGTTCTGCTGCTCCACCCTGGCTTGCTACTTTGGGTCGCTTCTGTTCACTCAACTTCCCTGCCTACAGCTTCTAGCTGGCTGATGGCTTGCGAGAGAAAAAAAATACCTAGAAAGTGGGACTATCCCCCTCAATACAAAGCTGTCGCGTCAGCTTCTCCATGAATATTAAGAATCTACTAAACTTTCGCTTGTGTCTTTTTACCCCCAGCTGTGGCAGATTTCTCTGTTCCCCTGCTGTTCCCGGGGGAGAAGACACGGGCCTCATCCATCCCAGGAAAGACACATACGTTTCTGAGATGTGAGTCCTCCGTTCTCGTGTGGGTTTTAAAGTGGCAATTATGTCGTTTACCCAGCTTGTTCTTGCTTTGAGGTTAGGAAGATAGAGGGATAGTCACTTGTAACTTTAGACATTTTAACCAATAGCTATTATCATCCTAACTGGAAGCAGATGTCCTAATAAATAATTATAAAGGAATGAATACCCCATCTGCCTAGGCAGCCCCAGAGCTCCTTGTGTATCTGAAAGATGCTCCATCAGCCTTCAAGAATTCCTCCTTGAAGCCCTTCCCAATTTTCTGTGTAAACACGGACACTTCTTACTCTATTTTCCTCTGCTCTTTGATCCTGCCTACATTACAGCTATTTCTCTCACTAGCTCATAATTGTTTACACATTCATCTTCTCTAGTAAACTTTGAATCCCTCGAAGGCAAAAGGGCTGCAATTAATTATATACATAGTTTATTTTATTTGTCTGTGCGTTCAAAAAGTTTGTGGAAATAATGTGTTTGCTTTTTTTCCCATGACGGTTTTAAGGATCTCCTCATAGAAACACATAAAGGACATGGTGTTTGGCAGACTGGAAAGACCACACACCAAAAAGAGGTAGAGCCTCGATGTGTTAGATGAGCCCAGTGGTTACGACCGTGCGCTCCTGAGAGTCAGGTGTTATGTCATTTTGGTGAAGCCAGGACCCTCAGTCGTTTGGCAGTTGAGTCCTTTCCCCTCACATGATCTGATATGATGTAAGCAACGGCATGATGGGAGGTGCTCTGAACCAGTTACTCAGGTCACAGTCAGGAAGGAGAAAATCTCCTAGGAGGTGGCTGGGCAGAGCTTCATCTTCCTGCTGGCCCGGATGTTCTGTCTGCCACATGCATCTCTCCTTTTTGAGCAAACAGTCCGCCATATTGCCTACCAACTCTGGGGACTACTGACGGCCAGCCATGGAAGCTATCAGAGCCTGCCAATATCGCATTAATCCAACTCTGCCAGCCACGGGCCTATCTGCTGGCATCTACCAGTCATTAATTCCCCTGCTTTTTCTGAATACGTTCTGGTCCATCAGCCCTGATGGTTTGGGAAGAGCCTCCAGCTTAACGTCTGACCACGGAGTCGCACTGGACTTGATTTACCTGTCCCTGCAACTGTGTGAGTCGTTTTTCTTGACATAACCTTCTCTCTCTTTGTAGACCTAGGTAAGTGTCACTGGTTTTGCTTCTCAAGAGATCCACACTGACATAGGGCTCAGACCTACCACTGATTCTGAGCTTGACACAGGAGGAGCAGTGTTTTGTGCTCTTGTGCAAAGGGTCACAATGAATCCCAAATAATTCGATGAAACCTAACAGCATCAGCAGTATAAATCTATGCCCATCACGCATACATCCACATATATAGAAACGCTCATGTATGAATGTATCTCTCCCAAACCAATCGAACTTGCCATCGAGTTGATTCTGACTCACAGAAATCAGAGAGGACAGAGCCTCATCTTTCTCCTATGCATTGGCTGGTGGTTTTGAACTGATGACCTTGTGGTTAGCAGCCCAGGGCAGTACCCACGCCCCAAGCCAGGCTCCTGCACCTTATCTGTAGGTAAACACAGATTACTAGAACAATCCATGCTCATTCTAAAACGTGTATTTTCACCTCTGTTGCCCAGGCCCTGACACTGTGGGGGACATGCATCATAAGTGAGCGTGTACTACGTGGTTGTGGAAGTAATGGATAGAAAAGAGGAACCAGAAAAACTCTTGCTCTCTGTTCTGAAGCTTCCTCCACATCAGATGAGGCTGCCACTTACGAATGTGTAATCTTCCCCTCTCTGCTGCATCGAGGAAGAGAACGTGTGTGTGTGTGTGTGTGTGTGTGTGTGTGTGTGTGTTGATTTGCATATGAAATTTATAATCCGGCCTGCAGTCTCTAGGTTCAGGGTGTTGGCAACAGGACCCAGTGTCCAGGAGCGGCACGAGGCGGAAGGTTCTGGAAGCTGCCCAAAGCTGGATCATGGTTTGTGAAATCTACTGTGAAAACAAATCTGGGCTTAGAGAACTGAGCTGCTGCGCCAGGAAGGGTCTTAAACAAGGCGGGTGTTCCCTATTTCTATTCTTAGAATCCCAGATCCAGAGGAGAGAGAGGGCACCAGGGGCCTGTATTGCAAGCCCTCGGCCATGCCAGATGCTTGAATGCCTCCCCCTATCCTCTTCTCTGTCCCCAGACTGATGCCCTCCTTCCAGCACAGCCGCTCGACAGTGGGATCTGTACAGAGAGAGACCGGGGTTCACTTCCTATGTTCTTGCATTCCCCCCTCACACTTCAGGCCCTTGGCTCACACTTGCTCACCTTGTGTGATGACTGGCCAGGCTGGGAGGCTCTATGAGGGCAGGGGCTGAGTCAGGGCAATGTTTGTAGGGCCCGTGGGAAGGGCCGAGGGGGCATCTACCTGCACCCTCTGAAGTTCTGCACTGGTCTGCTCCCTCCAATGAGAGTCTGATGGTTCCCCGACCCCATCTACTTCCTTCTGTTCTCTCTGGTCACCTGGAAGCCCCAGCAAACTCCAGGGACAGGATTTGCTCGGGTCCTCTTCTTCCCAGGCCACGTCCCACCCAGAGTGTCTTTATGCATGCAACTTCCGCAGAGATGAGAAAAGCGGAGGTGAAGGAGGATGTCACCCTGCTGTGCCTTGACCTTGCCCGCCAGCCCACCCTTGTCCTGTGAAGGGATCATGATGGGGGAAGGGGGGGGAAGTATTTAAGAACCAGAGGAAAGTTGCATCTGTCATTGCTGTTACTCTGTACCCTGACTGGCTTGTCTCCTCCCTTTGACCCTTCTGTAAGGGGATGTCACTTCACCTATAGATGGGCTTTGGGTCCCCAATCTGTACTCCCCTTTAGTTCTTTGATGTCTGATTGATACCTGATCCCTTCAACACCTGGTGGTCACACAGGCTGGTGTGCTTCTTCCATGTGGGTTTTGTGGCTTGTGAGCTAGATGGCTGCTTGTTCATCTTCAAGCCTTTGAGACTCCAGATGCTATATCTTTTGATAGCCGAGCACCATCAGCTTTCTTCACTACATCTTCCTACATATGGGAATCTCCCTACGAGTTTCAAGTGCAGCTGGCCTGCGCCATGCTACTTTCAGTAGCCCCCTGTGCACAGGAAAGCTGAGCAGTGAGTAGCAGAGACCTGAGAAGAAGGGGTGCCGTTGAGGAATGGTGTGGGGGAGAGCGGTGAATGGGCCGCAGATCACCCACTGGCCTCAGAAGCAGCACCACCAGCATGCCTCTCAGGGGGAGAGTGGGGAGACCCTGCCTTATGCACTGTGCACACGTGATCAGGACATGCCAACCTTCCATGGTTGGTAAGGGCCAGAGACACAGAGGAAGGCCCCAGCTGGAGGGGACTGGAATGGTGACTGCCGCAAAGGGCACAGACGTTGGCACTTAAAAGGCTGGTGCAGGGCTGGGCAGTGTCTAATGCAATGGGCCACAGAAGCCCAAGTGAACGGATGGCATCAAATAACATGGATGGAAATGGTGGTTCTTCTCGCCGTTGTCCGGTACCATCCAGTCGGCTGTGACCCCCAGCGACCCCTGTGCCCAGCAGAAGGAAAGGCAGTCGAGTCCTGCGCTGTCCTCACCCTGGTTCACCTGCCTGAGCCCATCGTTGCAGACATGGGGTCCAGCCATCTCTCTATCCCTCCGCTTGTCATTCTCTGGGCACTGGTCTCTCCTGACAACACGTCCAAAGTAAGAGAAGTGAAACCTTGTCCTCCCAGCCTCCAGAGAGCACTCTGCCTGCGCTTCTCTCCACCCAGATCGATCGGTTCATCCTTTTAGCGGTCCATAGTCCTCCAGCCTATTCCTCTCCAGCCCCACCATCCAAATACGTGGCAACTAAGGACACACAAATGGAGCACAGAATGCCAGGGAACAAGAGCAGAGACCTCTGATTCCCATGAACCCAGGAGAGCAGGCAAAGGAATCAGTTAAGAAAACAGACACATACACTGGGGTTCATGGACCGCCTGCGGAGTGCCAGGCGTATCCCAGATAGCATCTCCAATCTTCACGACACAGCAGTGAGCATCCCCAGGGGACAAAAGAAGGCCCCTAAAGCACATCAGCACCCAGTCCATGATTGTGCCTAGGAGGGGGTGACGTCAGTGTAGACTCTTGTTCTCACTCCCCTTCATCAGGTCCTCCTCGTGGACCAAGGAGGTGTCTACCACTAGGATGTGAGGGGTTCACACATGCTCCAAGAGCCAGTTAAGGGTTTCCCTATAGGATTGAGCATGACTCGTGTGTGTGTGTGTGTGTGAGAGAGAGAGAGAGAGAGAGAGAGAGAAGCAGAGACAACACTCGTGAGTGGTTCTCACCATTCACCATACCGCATTTGATGGCGAGAAAGTTCCCTTTGCAGGAACCATGTTGGTGAGCTGGTTTTTCCCACTCCTTGCGGGAGAGTTTGTCCTTGCGGGAGGAACAGCCCCTTCTGGGCTGAGATGGCAACGGGGGAGGAAAGGGATGGGTTTTCTAGCTGTTGGCTTTGCTGGGCAGCCTCCCCTCCTCAACCGCCACGGGGACCACTTATGGACATTGAACTATCTCAACAATAAGCAGCTATTGATGCCCCCCACCTCCCCACCCCCAGGTCAATACCAAGATTCATTGGCCTGGCCGGCAAATATGGGAGGCGGCGAGCCCAAGGTCACTATTTACCTGAAGGGATGAAAAATAAATCTTGATAAGAACCAAAAATAGGAATCGATATGCCTACCGTGGCATGCATTGCATTAGGGCTTTCCAGAAGCAGGCTATTTTGGGAGGTTTTTAGATGCTCCTCTGCTGTCAGAAGCCAAGCGCGGGGTTGGGGAGGAAGTGGGGACAGGCAAAGACCGTCCTCAGGCCCCGTCACTCTCGTCGCTCTCCCGGTGGGCTCAGGATACCAGGAAACAGCAGTAGGAATCTGCCCGATCTCCAGCAGAGCCTCAGCCCTGGACCTGCCCTCCACACTCTGCAGACAGAGCATCACAGGGCTTCCAAACCGGCAGAGCCAAAGGGGCTGGCTGGGGGTCCTCTTCCCCAAAGCCTATGACAGCCAACAGAGCAGGGAGTCCACCAGTCAGAAGGTTAGCATGGCCTTCACCTTTGGGGTGCTTCTGAAGAGGGGGTGATTTGGAGAAGAAGGGGAGCCTCTCAAGATCCCAATAAGTCGCACCCGACCCCAGAGCAGAGCAGACTGGGGCCGGCTACCTGGAAAGGTGTGCTTCTTTCTGCAAATGTTCAGTTCCACAGCACTGTCCAATTGTACAGTGACGGTTCTGTACTGGTTTTATGATCATTATTTGCCTAGACTTAATGAACTTTCCCTCCCCCCATTACAAAAGCTATGCCTAATCTGTGCAGGAAATGCCATCCGTGTCAATGTTGATCCTTTTGATCTCGTCGGGCGTGTGCGGGATTTGGAATGCTGGGGGGGGGGCGGTGCGGGAGGGGGTTAGAGAGATCTGAGTTCAAGTCTCAGGTCTATCCCTTGGCAGGTGCGGTCTGGGACACACGGAAGGATGTTGCGCTGCTGGTCCCTGTGTTATTTGTGAGGTTGATAAGAAGATTCAAAGATGATGTATGCAAAGTGTCCTGCAAAAATGCAAATCCTTCCAA